>JBAMBQ010001739.1:0-20142 GCA_037044495.1 Stegana nigrithorax | reverse complement strand
TCACAAATTGGCGTCACCTTCTCAATCACAAGAAAAGAGCATAAGTACTTTTTTGTGAGTATAATTACAATTTAGTAAAATTTCTGTTGTTGTTGTATTTACAAAATGTATAAGCAGTGATACGAAATGTTTAAGTAGTAATTACAGCCATACTAATTAAACAATTGCGGCCGTATTTACTAACCGATTTTAAAAAGATGGAACCAACTTTACACGTTCATAAAATTTCATTGAAATCTGGTGGGCAGATTCACGGATTAACGTATCTCAACATCGTGACACAGCAGTTTTATAGATTAAGATAAAAAAAATTATGCAAAAGTGAAACTTAAAAAGTTTATTTTCCTGTACATAATTATGTATATTTTTATTATTAGCTTGTCGATCCGCTGATGGACAAACTATACACATTACACTTAACCCACCCACTGACAATTTATTAAGAAATTGGTTCAGTTGTACATATTGGAAATTTTATGGGTTTGTTAACTAAACGAATTGTTCATTTATCTGCTTACATTATCTATACTAATTATATAAAATTAAAGACGAAAATTTTGTCACGCTTTCAAGCAAAATATACTGAAACGATTTTAATAAATTTTTTTTTATAAAATCACATTTATTATTACCAGTTGAGTGGCATACTTACTTTTTCATTTTTTTTAATTAAATGTTTCTTTTTTTAGTATTAAGTTCTTACAAATACAACAAAGCAATCAACATAAAAACATTCGTACATTTATTGCTTATATTTTGTTGAACGACGACTTTGTTGTCTTGCCGAACGAAAAGCCGAAAGAATAGCCGAACTATTCTCATAAGCAGTGCTTCGTCACTGCTTATACATGTTGTTTTCGTTGTTTTTTTTTTTTTTTAGTAGTATAACATTAGATCGGATTACTATTGTATACAATAAATAAGACAATTGTAAATTTAAATAATAAAATTTTATACATAATTTTGTTTCTTTAACCAATATCATTTTTTAACTGAATGATATTTGTGAGAATATAATTGCTCATCAAGCAATTTACCAAAAATTTTGGGAATAACGGTATAAAAGCCGCAATGTGTAAAAACATATATTTTTATACCCTTTTTTGGTACAGGGTATAGAAAAACAAACATTAAGCTGAAAGTTCACTTGTAAACAAGCTGTAATTAAGCAAATAAAAATAACGGATCTTTAAAGCTAGTTCTAAACTCCAAATACGCACTTTTTTGACGGAATTGACGTCGAAATGTCTGATTTGGTGTTCTAAATTCCGAATTCCGAGAAATTTTCTCAAAATTGATTCCACTTTTGAATTAGTGGTTTCAAACCGCAGTGCAAATATATACTTTATACACGGTACGGTTGAATGAAATAAGTAACAGCGAAGGAAACATTCATTCTAATCTTCTTCTGTATTACGAATTAGAAGAGGTTTCAAAAATAAATTACGATTTATGAGGTTTTATATTCATTGAATTGCAAAAAAAAAAAAAACGAATTAACGAGGGGAGCAAAATTTATGAACACTTTACGAATTAACGATGTTTTTTCAAGGGACCAGCAGTTAGTTACGAAATATTGGAGTTTTCGGTTTATCGGGATACAGTTTATTGCGATTCGACTGTATTTACAAAAATTCTGGGCATAATGTGTTTGACCATCGATCAATTTAGAACGGCTTGACCGATTTGGCTGATTTTTTTGTATTGTGTTCGTAATTCCCTGGAGAAGGTTTGTGTGATTTTCTTTTTATTTTTGTTTTTTATTAAAATCAGTTAAAAAATCAGGTGAAGTCACTTCTTATAAATTTCGTACAACAACTAAAAGTACATTAAACACATAGAAGAAACGGTGGCTTACGTTCTCATAGTTGCAGAAAATTGAGTATTTTTTTATTTTGAGTAATTTACGCTCTCACAACAGGCAAATGCGCAACTTGACAATTGAGAGAGCAGTGCGCAAAACAACCACCAAAATTGTTTTATCAGATTCTAATTAGGATATTTAAATGAATTACTAATTGGACAAAGAAAAAACATGTGTTCTCTTTTTTCTCATGCTTTTAACAAGTTAATAAAATTGCAACTACACTGCATCACAAACTATTTTTGTATTTTTCATTCGTGTTTCAAGACTATTTTAATGTGCTTATTTCAAACGTTTTCAGAAGTTCCACATTTTTAATTATTTAAAGGGTGATTTTTTAAGCGTAGTTTTTTTAAAAATCGAATAAAACACTCAAATTTTGCTTATTGTATCGATAAATAGGCCTTTGCCATTTACGTTTTAAGGACAACTTCATGTAAATGTTGTCCGCTGCTCTGTTTCATATGGTCCATTTGGAAGGTCCAATTTTGCGTCACTTTTTCGAGCATTTCGGCCTGTATTCCACGATGATACCATCAGCCCATAAACCACACCAAACTGTCGTTTTTTCGGGATGCATCGGTAATTCTTGTATGGCATGTGGCTGTTCATCACTCCAGATGCGACAGTTTTGTTTATTTACGTATCATTGAGCCAGGTCGATTATGACGACCATAATATGGTCGTAGCAAACGGTGCACATTTTCCACAGAGCACGAATTTTGATAATAAATTTCAATAATTTTCAATCGTTGCTCGTTTGTAAGCCTTTCTATGATTAAATGGCAGAGTACACTGAAAACTTTTCACTTTGGCAGATGACGTTTGGACGCCATTACTAACCAGTGTTGCCAACCTGAAAAACTTAACTCTTAAAAAATCACCCTATATTTACTGCAGATACCTCAAAATGAACAGGCAGATTACGGGTGGTTCATTAGGAGGATTTTTGTCAATTGGGTTCCTTTTATAGAACACGCGTGAATAGTGTCATGCTGTCATGTTATTTTATATTCAGTAATGTTTGACAAATCATCATGGAAAGACTCAAACAGCAACAATTTCAGTCAATGTGCTCCTGAACAGCTTAATGAAGATCCGTAATGATGAAGCACATTTCTGGCTCAATGGCTATGTCAATTAACAGAATTGTTGCATTTGGGCTGAAGAGCAACCTAAAGAGATAAATGCACTGTTTGGTGCGGTTTATGGGCTGGTGAAATCATCGGTCCGTATTTTTTCAAAAATGAGAAATCATTCGTCATTGGCCGCCTAGATCGTGTGATATCACACCTTTGGTGTTTTTTCTCTGGGGTTATGTGAAGTCAAAAGTTTTCGCTGATAAGCCAGCTATGATCCAGGTCTTGAAAGTCAACATTACTCTTATAATTGGGCAGATACCGGTTGCAATGCTGGAAAGAGTGATCTAAAATTGGACCTCCCGAATGGACCACCTACAACGTAGTCGCGGTCAAAATTTGAATGGAATTATTTTCAAAAAATAAATGTCAGAAAATGTTCTTTCAGGACTTAATGAATATTCGGCCATCCAAATTCTCTTTGTGTTTTATTTACAATTTAAAAAGAAAACTTTTAAATGAATCACCCTATATAAGCAACTTTTAGAAAACTTTCTATACAAGCAACTTTTCTATCAATGCCCTTACCACTGAGCTACCGGGCCTTGCAACTAGCCATTGCTTAATTACGTATTTAAGTGTTTAGATTTAGATGTAAACTTCACGGTTAGTTCTTAACTTCACGTTTGCTCTAAACTTCATGTTAGTTCTTAATTACATTTCGCTCATTTTGCACATCAATAAAATTGTTTATTTGGAAGATTTGAAAATTATAAGAAGTACATACATATAACAATCAGATGTCAAACTGGCAGATTTTTATTGTGTAGTGAGTGGCTTATCTAAATCATCCGATCAATGTAGAATCTACTTCAAAAATAGGAACCCTTTGAATAATATTTAGTTGGTTCTAAAATTGCAATTGTACTGAAAAACTGATTTTAATGATAAACGCTGCGTCCAGGAAACGTAAAACAAATCACAAGCCACACCGTTCGTGACGCCCGAGTTCTGTTATCAACACTGGTAAGAGGACCAGGAGTGGGCAACAAATAATAGATAATTACTTATATTGTCTTATGCTGTTTAATTTTTGATAGTATGAAAGATCAACCCGATTTCTGTCTATTAAATGGACAAGAGTCTGTCGTAACATTCAATAACATTCATTTGTCATGATGTCTGTTTTTGCAATTCACTAAAAAATCAAAGTCTGAAAATTTTTGATAAGCTTAATAAATTTATTTTTTATTTTTTAATGTGTACATACATATAAAATTTTTTGTTCAAATATAGATCAGATAAGGACTTTGCAAAAATGCATACTTCAAATACAGTGTGTTCTTTACAACATCTTTGGGTTCGCTAGATCGAATTCGATTTAGAAGTTGACGCCTAAATACATAAGCAATGAAAAGTTGCATGGCCCAGTAGCTCAGTGGTAAGGGCATTGAGAGAAAAATTCCTTATATAGAGAAAAGTTTCTTACATAGAAGTTGCTTATATAGGGTGATTCATTTAAAAGTTTTCTTTTTAAATTGTAAATAAAACACGCAAAGAGAATTTGGATGGCCGAATATTTATTAAGTCCTGAAAGAACATTCTCTGACATTTACTTTTTGAAAATAATTTCATTCAAATGTTGACCGCGACTACGTTGTAGGTGGTCCATTCGGGAGGTCCAATTCACAATCACAAAGCTTTTTCTGTGATTTTGTTAACGGTTACAGTATTTGTGATACAGTAGAATTTGCTTAGCTTCCTAGATTAATTTTCATGGTCTTGCGAGATAGGTATGCGAATATCCCAGTTAACTTTGTTTTTTGTTTTTTGGTTTTAATTTACCTTATAAACCATAAATAAAGAAAAAAACATTTAAAACTATTAATACATATTTAACTCAATTCATATAAATTCATTGTAAAAACAAACAATAAAAAATTTTAACTTCAAAAGCTTAATAATAATCTGTATTATTTTTTTTTTTTTTTTTGATTAGCCTCTTTGGCCTTCAATATGAAAAGTACCTATTCAAAAGAAGAGAGATGCTTCAAATACTCTTCACATTGATGTTGCATGCAAAGCCTTTTTTGAAATGCTTTGACATTCTACTTTACTTCTTATCTGTGTTAGAAGAAATTCACATTCTTAACGAATAACAAAATTTTTCATAGGTGGCGCAACTAGCTTAGAAAAAGAAGAAACAAACAACTAAGCAAATTCTACTGTATTACGTGTGTGGTTACTAAGAACATATTGTAAGGTATTTTTGTAGATTTTGCATACATACTTTAATTTGCAGTGCCGAAGTTCTCTATGTTAGAACCATTATCTACTATGAACGATTTAAAAATATTTTAACCCGCGTTAAACTAAACATTGATTTCCGCTGAGGTACCTATGCAAAACTTGTAAGAAAACGTTGTTCCAGAGTGTGAAATGGACTTGGATTTGCGTCCTTTTTCAGATTCAGAAAATTTTTTAAAGGTTTCTATAAATAAAGAGTTTGTATAGTCGTTAATTAAAATTTATTTGGCCTCCTCCGAATAGGAGTAACTAACGAGTTCTTTCCAACTGACATGAAGCTTTTATAGCTTGTTTTATTCATTTTAACTTTATTTTGTAAAAACAAAAAATTCTTATATTACGAGCATAAATCTTCAATGAAAACTTTAATATGCAACATCATTTTACGAATTGATGCTAAATAAAAGAATGATGGCTAAATAAAAGAATTCGTGATACCGAGCTCAGACTGTTAATAACAAAATATTGGTGTCGACAAATCGTTATTTTTATTTTGTGTATTAAGAGTTTTTCTTAAGTACAATCTTTTGCAAATTAAAACACCGAATGTCGAAATCAACATGCTGTTGATCAGCCAAAAAAAATAAACTGATAGGGCCTTTATAATGTTTGCATAATGTATTTGTCTACAAATAAAAAAAGTTACTTTCTTTTATAAGTCGATTCGGAACGCCGAGGCGGGTAAAGTTGCTGTTATCAATTCAAATAACAAATAAGCATTAACAAAAGCAAAAACAAAAACATGTACTTATCAAAAAATACAACAAAGCCAATTTGCCCTATACTTTGTACAGTCATCCCTCATATAACACGATAAATAGGTTTCTAAAAAATACTGTGTAGTGTGGAACCTCGTTCTACGGGATGTTGCCTCGCAAATACAAATGTACGTCTGAAGCTCACACATAGAAATCAATGTTAAAGCTGATTTGTATAAGACTGTGCAAAATTTTCTTATCATCTATAAGCAAAACCGTGCAATAGAAAATCGTTTTAAAGGAGTGTCGAATATATGAATGAATGAGATCGAAAATAGGTATGTATATATATACATACAAATAATATGATACATATCCAATATTGTGGGCAACGCACTAGCAATTGTGTTTGTTGTAGACGCTTGCGCCATATTCATACATATGTACGTTTTGTAACTAACATGCATGGCCAATTTACGCTTATTATTACATGTAATATAGCAACAAGCGCGTCTGGTGAAATGTTTAAACAATTCCTCTTTGAGAAAGCATGCTACAGTTTTGAAACTATGTACCTGTATTCCTTCAATATTTTATTTCTATGTACATATATACATGTATGTAGATACTTTTTTGTTAAATGTGTTAGTTTTACTTTGCTTTGTTGCTGTATATTCCTATTTCAAAAAGCGCTGATAAGCAACCGTTATAATATTATGCTTTATAAATGTTGAGCCGTCGACTTTTGACTTGTTTAACAACACAACGCACACCAACCCAACAACAAAACTTATGCCTTGTAACTGATAACTTTAAAGAGCCGGAACGTGAGCAAAACGCAGCGCATGTATTGGTGAAAAATATATATAAGTTGTTTTTTTCTGTTTTCATGATGGGTAACTGATAAAAAAGCGGCTATATTCACGCGACGTCAACGGTTGTGAATGTGTGCCGGTGAGTGGTGGTGTTTCAATATAAAAAAGTTCATATAAAACAAACATACAAATTTTGCCCGATCTAGCTGCACAACTACAGTTCTCTTGCGCACACGCTCTCTCTTTCGATCGTATACTATCGACGGACACTCTGCTTCTTAACCGGCGGCAGCACTGTCAACAACAATATCATTGGCAATACCAACAACATTACAAACGCAAACAACGAACATGTGTATATAGAAACCACGACCGAGCAGTTTAAACAGTCGCCCGCTAGAACGCTTCTTTGACACAACGCGGATAGTCTGTGTGGTACAAGAGAATTATTAAATAAAATATAAATAAGTCCAAATTTAGTTTTCAAAATGTTTCTATGGCGTTAGCGGTTTTCGAATCAAAAATAATAAATCATCACCAAGAAAAATTATATTGGTTTTAAGTACAAAATTTTGTATCGGTATGAATATAATTTAACAAACATCGAAAATCCAAATGATTACCAAAACTGTTAAAAAAGTCATAGCATATTTAACAAGTTGACAATAAAATAAGCCAACGCGAACAAGAATTGTATTTTTTTAATAAATTGCATTTGTTAAAAAATCATATGTTATGACGGATACATACAAAATGGTGAAAAACCGCAGATACGAAGGTGGTAAGTTCACAGAGTGCCAGTACTAGAAGAATAAGATGTTTTTCATGAAAAGTATTACTTACATACATTTTTAAGTGTTTAAGCTAGACATAAATTTAATAAAGAAACTACAAACAGTTTACAAACAATTAAGAGTATTTCACATCAATAACTAAATTGTGGCTGCCTAAACGCTAAACAAGGTTTCTCTTACCTATTGATTACATAAATGTCAACCAAAGACATTTTTAAACTACCTTGAATACGATTTTTAGCTTATTCGCATAAGTAGAAATGGAAACTCGTTTATGAAAATATTCTCAAAATTTAAGAAAATATTTAACTTTCTTTCGTTCCCATTTTCATATATAGATAAATATATACATAAGTACGTATATGCAATACGTATATGTATATGGAAAAATATATTCACATACGCATACAGTCTGTCACAAATGAGTTTGCAAATCGACAAAAAATTAAAATTTTCAACTTTATACCCGAAAAATTACACTTTTTAGTCCAGAATATATTTTTTTTTATTGATTATAATTATTTAGAGCAGAAGGATGAACAACACGCGGCCCTTTAAACATATTTATGTGGCCCGCCAAGAATTTCTAAAATTGAATTTATTTTATCGACATTCTCCCATCAATATATTGTTACCAGTAATCCCGGCGTGCTTCGCATCCCGTTTTTTTTCTGTCCAGCTTGTGTAATCATCTTTGTCTGTCAAACCCATTAAACGCATGAGAAAAAGAAGACCACATGCTTTTTCTTTGGTCAATTAGTAAATGGTCCAAATCCTAATAAAAATCTGATAAATAAGAGCATAGTTCGGCTATTCGTTCGGCGAGACAACAAAGTCGCCGTACAACAAAATATAACGTTTTTATGTTGATTGCTTTGTTGTATTTGTAAGAACTTAATGCATTCAGAATAATACCGATTTAAAAAATTTATTTTTCTCAGTAAACATCGAAAGTTTTTATAAATCTTAAAATTTTCAAGTAAATTCGTTTTTATACCCTGTACCAAAAAATGGTAAAGGGTATATTAAAGTTGTGCAAATGTATGTAACGGGCAGAAGGAGGCGCGGTAGACCCCACAAAGTATACATATTCTTGATCAGTATCGAAAGACGAGTCGATCTAACCATGTCCGTCTGTCTGTCTGTCTGTCTGTATGAACGCACGGATCTCGGAAACGGTAAGACCTACAAACACCGAATTTGGCAAGAAGACTCACCCAATACATAGGCATAACAAGTCTATTATTTTTTTTTTTTGATATTCATCCTATAACATATAGCTGCCATAGGGACGATCGGCCGAAAAACAACATTTACTGAGAAAATTTTTTGTTTATTAAGATATCGTTACCAAATTTCGGATTTGAAAATTTTAGGCAATATCCAATCATACCCCTGAATATGATAAATATCGGTTTACTATAACATATAGCTGCCATAGAAACGATGAGCCGAAAAGTGGCTTTTACTAAAAAAAAAATTTTTTTTCTTTTGGAATGGGTACAGGGTTTTCTATAGTCGGTTACGCCCGACTATAGCCCTGCCTTTCTAGTTATGTTCTTTTCTTGTTTGTTTTTATTTTGCATAAAAATTTTTCTTTTGCAAATTTTTAATAAGTGTTACTTTATGTGCGGTCCGCCAAAAAATTTTGAAATTTCAATTCGCCCGTTGATTAAAAAGGTTGCTCACCCCTGATTTAGATTACTTAAAAGGCCATTATTAAAAAAACGTGCAATTTCAATGCGTAATAAACAAAAATAATAACAACTAGAAAGGCAGGGCTATAGTCGGGCGTAACCGACTATAGAAAACCCTGTACCCAATCCAAAACTGAATAAGTATTTTTTTGTTGCTTTAATATTTTGTATTCATTACGTAAGGATATCTCAAGAAAAATAAAACTATTTTTTTTTAGTAAAAGACATTTTTTGGCCGATCGTTCCTATGGCAGCTATATGTTATAGTAAATCGATATTTATCATATTCGGGAATATGATTGGATATTACTTAAAATCATTAAATCCAAAATTTGGTAACGATATCTTAATAAACAAAAAAGTTTTTCTCAGTAAATGTTGTTTTTCGGCCGATCGTTCCTATGGCAGCTATATGATATAGAAAGCCGATATACATAATATTGAGATATGTGATTAGGCATTAGCTAAAACTATTAAATACAAAATTTAGTAACGATATCTTAAAAAACAAAAGGGTTTTGGTTACTAAATGTGGGTTTTCGGCCGATCATTCCTATGGCAGCTATATGTTATAGGTCGAATATCGAAAAAAAAATAAACTCGTTATGCCTATGTATTAGGCGAGTCTTCGTGCCAAATTTAGTGGTTGAAGGTCTTACCGTTTCCGAGATCCGTGCGTTCATACAGACAGACAGACTGACATGGCTAGATCGACTCGCCTTTCGATGCTGATCAAGAATATATATACTTTGTGGGGTCTGCCACGCCTCCTTCTGCCCGTTACATACATTTGCACAACTTTAATATACCCTTTACCATTTTTTGGTACAGGGTATAAAAAGTACTCCATTTTTCGACTGTTACATAAATGTTTGCACTACTTTGTTTTCATTCTTTTTTGGGCTAATTCAGCGATGAACGGTGTATTTCCCGTTAAGTATTCTCTTTTGGCTTTGTGTGCACCATAAAAGCATTTAATTTGATTTGAATATGCCAGGACAGAGATTATGGTTTGATGTGGTTCAGTTGGTATACTACAACCACCGATTGGGTGGTACAGGATCTGGTGGAAATGTTTTTTGCAACTAGGAAGACCACTAGATTATAATAAAACGAGTTGAAAACGAAAGTAAATTAGAGCCAAAGCTCCTAAATCCATGCGGCGCTAAATCAAAATTAATAAACGGGCAAAGCGTAGGAGTCTTGGTCAAAACCAAAAATTTGGACCAGAACGCTTACTAGGAAGCTTAAGAGTGAGACGTAGTTGTTTCACATGAAACAGTTTGGCAATTATTTATTTATTTCAATGAATGCGGACTCTTACTCATTCAATTTTGGACTGAATGCCAAATGCGCCATTTTCAATTCATTAATGTTGCCCTCTAGTACATAAATAATTTGAAGTTTAGCTGGTATATAAAAAAGCTTTACGATTGGCTTACTTAGTATAGTAAGTTTGATTAGTGAATATAATAGTAGCTCGATTATGTGAACTAATTCAAACACGCCTTGCTCACTGAATTGAATTGTTCACATATCGGAGGTAGCAGTTTTGCAGGTTTATTTATACATTTATATGTATTCTTTATATTCCCTATGTCATAAAAATTTAAAAAATAGTGTTTTATTGATAAAAAATTAAACATTTTTAATCAAACAATGGTTGAAATTCAAAAAGACATGGTTGCAATGGATACTGAAATGGCTTACTGAACTTTGAAAAATTCTGCTAATTGCGTTGATATTTTGTTTGCACTTAGTTTCATATGCAATGTTTGCATTTACGAAACACAAATAAGTCATCAGTTGTACAATTCTCTTCAGCATAAACACTGACTTTATTAAAACTATCCAAAACTTCTAAAGTGTTTAACCGGCAATTTTGCCTTAGTTAGAAACAAAACCATTCATAAAGTTTGCCTTCAACCTTTGGCATTTCACTGCGTTTAAGTGTTTTTTTTAGCGAACGCTCCGTAACAGTTGCAAGTTGCATTTAAAATGTTTGATTTATTGTTCCCTGTTGGGGGAATGGTTGATTTTGCAACATTGTATTTTTTTGTTAATGCCGTTACAGTTACCTTTTTCTAATAATTTAATAAGTATTTCCTTTTGGTTTAAATTTAACACATTTCACGGCATCTTGCTTGTTTGCTCAATTGAAATATGTGAAAAAGCACAAACTGTCAAATCTAATTGAAGTAATTCAAGGAATTGTTAGGTCAGTTAGTTACTCTGTGCGAGAGAACTAACCGATCGGCCACACCGAAACTTTATCCACAGTATTGCGGCATTTCCTCTGATGTATGAAAAGAACTAATTAAATAAAGTATAATTCGCACATACTCCAAGTATACTTGGAGTATACTTCTTTCATACGTAATTCGTATGTTTTTTTTTTTTTTTTCCAATGAAAACGAGAACAGCGACTTTTTTCGCACATTGTACTGCAGTGAAATAATTAAGAAGTGAATTTATGGAACATGAGTACACTTCGTTTAAATTCACTTCTACCAATAACCTGTAAAAATTTTAAATTCGCGACCATGAACATATGCGATCAAAACCATAGAAAAGAAACAATCAATTAATTAGCATTGATTGTGCATTTGTAACGAACCAACAGAAACAGAATTGTGAGTGCATCGCGCACAATAACAAACCACAGTGCACCTTCATATTGCGAATATTGTGCATACACAAAATTAGGAACTTCAAAATAACGAAAAGACAACTCTTTCGTCTTGCCTACATGTACATGCCACTCAATCAAACAACATTCATACCATTGCTAAGCATTGATATAAAACACATGAATGTACTTATGGCTACGTTTTGTTTCGTCGTTCTTTTTTTGCTATGGTTTTTTTTGTTGTTTGTCGTCGTTGTTTTTCATTGCAAAAGAAAATTTACGAATGAAGTATAAAAGAAGTAAACTCCAAGTATACTTGGAGTATGTGCGAAGTATACTTTGTTTAAATGCGTCTTTTCATACATCAAAGGAAATGCCGAAATACTGTGGATAAAGTTTTGGTGTGGCCGATCGGTAAATTCATTATTTGTTTTGCTTTGATTTCGATATTCGCATGCAAAAACAAATCAAAAATGCATTTAAAAAAAATCTAGAAAGGCAGGGCTATAGTCGGGCGTAACCGACCATAGAAAACCCTGTACCCAATCCAAATCTGAATATATTTTTTTGTTGCTTTAAAATTTTGTATTATGTAAGGATATCTCACAAAAAAATTTTTTTTTTTAGTAAGACTTTTCGGCCGAATGTTTCTACGTTATAGTAAAGCGATATTTATCATATTCGGGAATATGATTTAATATTACTTAAAATCATTAAATCTAAAATTTAATAACGATATCTATATAAACAAAAAAGTCTTTCTCAGTAAATGTTGTTTTACGGCCGATCGTTCCTATGGCAGCTATATGATATAGTAAACCAATATACATAATATTTAGATATGTAATTGGACATTAGCTAAAACTATTAAATCTAAAATTTGGTAAATATATCTTGAAAAACAAAAGGTTTTTTGTTACTAAACGTGGGATTTCGGCCGATCTTTCCTTTGGCAGCTACATGTTATAGGTCGAATATCGAAAAAAAAACTCATTATGCCTATGGATTGGGAGATTCTTTGTACAAAATATGGTGGTTGTTGGTCTAACCGATTCCGAGATCAGTGCGTTCATACGGACAGTCGGACAGACAGACATACGGACATGGCTATATATACAATTGCACAACTTTATTATACCCGTTACCATTTTTTTGTACAGGGTATAAAAACGAGTAAAATTTTAGTACTGTTCACATAATCGGGGTATGCCTTGTTCACTCTTTAGAATCTGCTGTATAAAAAATTGGTTGCTAATTTTTTTGTTTACTCTTCTGGACGTTCACATAATCGGGTGTTTACATAATCGAGCAACTACTGTAGTAGCATTCTTATTCAAATTGACATTTGTTGCATCTACACAATTATATAAAATTAAACACGAAATTTTTGTCACCCTTTCAAAAAAAATATATTGAACCGATTTGAATATTTTTTTTTTTAAATCATATTTGTGATTGATAATTGAGTTGCATACTTACTTTTTCAGATTTTTTATTAAATATGTTTTATTTAGTATTCAATTCTTAAATATATAACAAAGCAATCAGCATAAAAGCGTTCGTAAGTTTATTGCTTACATTTTGTTGTACGACGACTTTGTTACCTTGTCGAACGAAAAGCCGAAAGAACAGCCAAACTATGCTGTGTTTGTCACTGCTTATTAATATTGTTTTTTGTTTCTGTTTTTTTTTTTTTTTTTGTTGTAATATAATATAAATTGTTTTATCAGATTCTAATTAGGATTTTTAAAGGAACTACTATTTAGATAAAGAAAAAGCATGTGTTCTCTTTTTTTCTCATGTTTTAAACGGGTTTGACAGACAGAAGATTGTTACACAAGCTGGACAGAAAAAAAACACATAGCGTAGCAAGCCGGGATTGCTAGTATTAAAATAAAAATATTACTACGTTTCATAATATAAAGTGAAATACTTTTTAATCAATCTTTAATATTGTTTTTGAAACCAATTAACGAAATGCGTTTGTAGCATAACGTCTAAGATTTAAGCAACAACATAATTATTACTGACAGTAACTTCTCATGTGTGCAATGGCTTCATTATAGTCAATTGTTATCTGCTGGAGTAGATATATGGAGAGGATATGCGCACATAAAAAAAGGAAAAAAATCAGAATTTTTAAGAGCTTCTCATTGTTTTTTTTAATAAACTAATATGTAATAGTTTGGCGTCTGGGAAATGCCTGGAGAATCATTGACTGAAAAATGTATATGTATTTGTGTTATTCTTTTTTTAATATACTTGAATGCCATCAAATTGCAATAACCTTATTGCTATATGCAATATTATAATCTGAATTTTATTTTTTTATTTTTACATGCTGCATCACAAACACGTGCATAAGTCATGGACATTTTTGAATTCTGAAAACGCATCTTACATGCTCTAAAGCGATATGCGAGTATTCAGAAGAGCGTAGAAAAGTTTAATAAAGAAAATAACTAAAATCAGCTGAGATACATTTAAACAAAACCCGTATTTATGTAATTTTAGGTTGACATATTTAAATTTAAAATGACTAATAGAAAAATACAAACATAGACATTAAGAAGCACTAGATTGACAATAATATTTATTTAATCTTAAATTTTGCTTGCAAAAAGACATAAGCAATTTCAAAAAGTTTTACTGTCGGTCAGTTGCAAATGATTTTCATTAATGCTTTTGCATTGCCGCACCGTCAAGAACAGTATTTAATTGACAGTATTGTTGACTGGCAACAACGAAAATGCGATTTAGCCAAAAATGCTTATAACATTAAACGCGCAATAATGAGTGGTTTTGTATATTGTTAACCTTCTTGACTTAGCTTAATTACAACAATAAACTGATAAAGGCTAATAGAACATCAGTTGTCACCCTAACGTTGCAGAAATGATTACAAATAGTAGAACTTGCGGTCTTCTAGCATCAAGTAAAGAAACGACAAATAGTAAAGCAAAAAACAAATAGTGCCAATAGTGCTGACTCTTGAGTTTCTACCAAACATGCTGGTGATAGTCAATGAGTTAGTCAGAGACAATATCTTATCATGTTAGATTGTACTATATTGTGTTTATATTATGAATAAGGTGCGCATTATCAGCGTGTAACGATCTAATTAAATAAAAGCTTATTATTATTAAACTAGGTTTTGACCACTCCTAAACAAAACAGAGTAATAGCTGGTAAACTTCAGAAGTTTAATACTATAATAGAATCAAATTCAAATAAAAGCATAAAAAATATTAATATTAATTTTAACCTATTTTTCGGTTAATTTTATTCAAAGCAAAATAATCTCTACAAAATAAAGGCAAGCAGTTTAAATGTTAGCCACTATTGTCGTCATATTATTAAATCAAATGAAATTGTGTTGTTGTCCTGAATAACTCTCTATAGGTATCAAAAGCAGTTAGTTTCACTCATCTATTCTGATGCAGTCGTAAAAAGTCATAGTGTTGAAAAAATTATAATTGTCTCTTTTACGTCTTTTTATGAGAACAGAAATTCTCATTCCTGAAAAAAGTTCTTTTTACGAATTTCGTCGTAAATGCTGATACTTTTTATGACGAGTGAAAGAGCATGTCATAAGTAAGTTTTTTGTCTCTGTGCGCGGAATTATGCGAATAAAATAATAATTTTGAAGAAAGACCTGAAACATTGCACTTCTTTAAATGAATATATAAACCAGTTTGAAAACAAAAATAAAAAAACTTCTGTTATTAGTTAAAAAAAGAAAAATATTTTATTTATTTTATATTTATATTTTATTTTCTTATTTTATTGGGTGTTATACAATATATCTGCAAGAAATTGTAACATACTATGGTTTTTTTGTGAATATATGTAAATGCTTTCGCCAAGTCTTGCGGCTCCGAAGATCAAATTACACCGCACAATACAAAATAAGGCACGGCCTAACTTAACCATTAGTCTCGTCTGATGCGCCCCGAAGCCGTATCGGAGTTTCAGTTGAGTTTGGAAGTTAAATACAGAAAGATTTGTTTAAATGCGATAAATGCTGAACTATATTTTGTGGATGGCATTACAGAGGTCGTCCACTAGTCCGAAAATGCAAAGCATTTTTTCAATGTAATAGGCTCTAAAACACACATTTTTGTTATTTAAATGAGAAAACAACACAATATTATAATAACTTACCTATTTCCACTTCGCCGCTGAGTGTGGTGAGCCTTACAACAGACCATTGAAATCTTGAGCCAATTGGTCCCAAAGATTTTAAATAACCAATGGCGCTTGCGGGTAGTTTTTTTTGGGGTGTGCAGCTTCGGATCTTGCCTGCAGAAGCCACATAATAGTGCAGCTGTTCTTGTGTTGTGCGCTATCTTATATTTTGTCTAGAAAAAAAATAAAAAACATATATAAAACCTGTAAATCATAAATTAAAGACAAATACCTACTTTTGCATCTGTTTCTCTTCCATATTTGTGTAGTAAAATAGAAGAATTTGTCACTCACTTTGTGTCTTTCAACACATAAAATAGCTTTATTTTCAACACTAAAACTTTCTTGCTACAACTGGTCCTATAAGAATTATTATTATTATCCACTTGTATATTTTCATATACAATAAAATAAATGTGAATACAGTCGCTTCCCAATCTTCTAGTTAAGCCAATAAATTTACATCATTTTGCTTTGAACAAACTTGCGGTAATCATAATTATAATATATAATTTTATTATTAGAAACACAAAAAAAAAAAAAAACCACTGTATCCGAACACAAGGGAGATGTGTTAACGTTTTTATTTTGATTTGTTTGTAATGCATAAAAATTGCATACATATTTTAATTTTTATTATTAGTTTGAAATTATTCGTTTAAATTATATATATTATTTATTTATTTACTTCATTACTAATTTCTTCTTTCGTTAAACGGATAAACATCATTACATGTTTTATTGTTTCCTTGTAAATGATGATAGTAACTCTAATATGGTATGATAAGCAAGACTGAAATTGAAAAAACAAATTAATACTAGTAATTTCACTCTTTCTCATTGAAAATAATCAACACCTCTATTTGCGTCTGTCGCACTTACTGAAATCTCTATCTTTGACTTTAAGAAAGAAAACTTTTGTCTGCATAATTTTAGCATGCGAGAATGTTACCCGATTGTAGCATGCGAAAAGTTTTAGTGATTTTAGCATGCGAAAATGTTGCGCGATTTTAGCTTGCGTGATTTTGCATTAAATTTCGAAATCACTCCACCGTGGCTATAGTTGTAAAGGGGCCGTTTAAGAATAACGTAGATTTATTAAAATTATTTATCCCCCTTTCCACTTGTCAGCAAAAGTAATTAAAGTTCTTACCCAATATACTCAAAAATAAGCAAAAAGACTCCTCTGCCCCCTATAGTGCTTACGTATTATTTGAACGGCCCCAAATACATCATAAATATATCAATTACATGTTTCAGCTTATATTTGCAAATATTTAACATTACTTACTTCCATCTCTGTATTTTTTATGCTTGCGATAATTTTATATTCACTTGCACAAACAACATTTCATACGGCACACGTATATTCCACAGAAATCATTGTTGCACTACAACCACACATTTGTGTACCTATAAGCCACAAAACAAAAAAATAGTTTCGAAATTTTGCATTAATTTTCAAATTCCGCGGCTATAGATGTAAAAAAAAAAAAAAAACACTGTATCCGAACACAGGGGAGATGCGATAGCGTTGTGTTATTTTGATTTGTTTTGAATATACAAAATTTATATATTTAAATTTGAATTAATTTTTATCATTAGTTAGAAATTTTTCGTTCAAAAGAAGTACATCAACATTTTTATTTTAATTATATTTATTTAAAGAAAGAAACGCGCAGTGTTAGTTGCTTCGGACCGACTGCTTTGTATTAGAGTTGTAGATGTAGCTGCAACTCTGGTAAACATGATGAAGCTCACTTATTTGCTTATTATCGTAGATGAGTAAATTTTATATTCTTTAATGAGAAAGTAGACTTCGCACAGTCATTTCATTGTTGTATAACAACCACAAATTTGTTAACTTATAAGCAAGAAAACGTTCGCTATCATAGTATGCGTAAATTTTGTCACGCGATAAAATTTATCGATGCGTAAACATGTTCCCAGCTAGATGCGATAAAATTGTTTCTTGAATTTTGAAATTCACCCCCGCTATAGATGCTATCGCATCAAAAATAAACTGGAAGAAACATGCCTTGACTGAAATGATTTTTAAATAAAGAAATATTTTTGGTGGTTGCTAACTCATGTTAACGGCTTACACGATGAAAAACCTTTGTGTATTCACTTGGAATTCATAAAAATGTCAACAATCATAAACTATTTCTTAAATGTTGTTAAGTTCAGTAAGAAAAATTGGTGGAGTTAACTACTAAAAAACCCAAACCGAAACCTCAGTAAACTAGTCGTAGTTACTGCCCTCCAAGCAGTAACATCGGAACATAGTAATGTCTACCATCATGCCTTGACTGAAATGATTTTTAAATAAAGAAATATTTTTGGTGGTTGCTAACTCATGTTAACGGCTTACACGATGAAAAACCTTTGTGTATTCACTTGGAATTCATAAAAATGTCAACAATCATAAACTATTTCTTAAATGTTGTTAAGTTCAGTAAGAAAAATTGGTGGAGTTAACTACTAAAAAACCCAAACCGAAACCTCAGTAAACTAGTCGTAGTTACTGCCCTCCAAGCAGTAACATCGGAACATAGTAATGTCTACCATTTAATGTAGTAACGGCCAGCAAAAGAGTACGGCAGTAATTTTATAGTTTTAATGTTTAAATTTTTATACAAGGTGAGTTCCAAAGTAAACAGGAATCTAGCGCCCTCTAGTGGCGCCATCTATATGTCAACTGGTGCGTTAGAATCTGCTATCGTTTATCGACTTCCAGTAAAAATTTCATGACATTTCATCTATTGGAAGTGAGGTTATTGCGTTTTAAGTGTCAGTATGTTTTTGTCATCGGTGCAAGCCTTTTGAATGGCCTCTACGTCTGCATAACGCTTTCCTTTCATCGGCAAATGCATTTTTCCGAAAAGGTAGAAGTCGCACGGTGCCATATCAGGTGAATACGGGGAGTGGTTGATGGTTAAAATGTGATTTTTGGTCAAATAGTCGGACACAAGCGTCGATCGATGAGACGGCGCATTATCGTGCAACAAACGCCAACTTCCATCTTCTCGCACCGATGACAAAAACATACTGACACTTAAAACGCAATACCTCACTTCCAATAGATGAAATGTCATGAAATTTTTACTGGAAGTCGATAAACGATAGCAGATTCTAACGCACCAGTTGACATATAGATGGCGCCACTAGAGGGCGCTAGATTCAAAAAGTCCTGTTTACTTTGGAACTCACCTTGTATATAAATTTTTCTTGCTGCGCTTTATCGTGTTTGCCTTATGCACAAATCGAATTTTAAAAATTTTTTTTACATAGCGCTCATTGCCAAAAAAAGAAGAAACTAAATAATTCATATACTCTGATATATTCCTTCTTCTTTTAATGCACGTTTACATTACATGTTGCATAAAATTGCTAATACACGTACATTAAAACCAAAAGCAATTGAAATGATACAAGAACATAAACAAAAACGACCACAGAGCAAGCAAACAAAATCAATGAAGTTATAGAAATAGCAACAAGATACTAAGTGCGAGCAGAAAAGAATATTCTTCGGCTGTTTTTTCAGCAAACAACGAAACGTATTATGCACAACAAAAACAAAAATGAATGGCAAATAACATTTATAAAATTAACGCTGTCATCAATACACAAAAACTGGTGAATAGCTGTTAAGACTCGGCGTTGCGAATAACAACCACAGTTATTTTATAGCTGTTGGTCACTCTGTTGATCATATTGAAATAACAGAAATTTTTTCCGAGAAGAAAGACATTACTATATCAAAAAAAATCAACTTTGAGTCTACTTTGGCAACACAGTCAACAAAAATAGTTAAATAAAACATTTTTTATACAGTTAACTTTTTAGAGAGTTAACTTAAGTGACTTAAATTTTGGTTGCTGGATAGAAAACTGCAGTTTAATAAATTACCTTGTCTGCTTAACACATTGTATTTTTGTTGTTGTCTTCAATTTTATTATTGATGAAATGGCGGCTGGAATTTGAAAAGATCGTATTGAATGAAATTTGTTATTATATATTTTGTTTATTTATTTACTTAATTACTAATTTCTTCTTTCGATAAAC
>JBAMBQ010001736.1:0-14826 GCA_037044495.1 Stegana nigrithorax | reverse complement strand
ATAATTAATTAAAAAAAAAACTGATTGATAGTTAATTGTTGTAACTAGTTGTAGTCTGAAAGTTAAAAAAAAATTTGGTTTCAGGAGTTCGTTATAGATCACTCCACTAAATACAGAGTAGAATCTTGGATCCATGAATGTTTTGCCTCGCCACTGATGTTGATGGCTGACCGGGCTTTATCCATGACTTTCTGCGCTTGAGATTGTCATAAGGGATGCATTTTTCATCACCAGTCACCTCGTAAACTTCCACCTGAATCCGACGACTTTCGGCAGCGGTTTTACCCATATGAAAATAATGGAGCAAAACTCCCCGTAAAAACGCTTTATTTGGCACAAATTTTGACATTTTAAATTAATCACAGTGTTGTTGTTTACGTTTTTAAAATAAAATAATAATGGCGATGACACCTGATATCAGCTGGTTTACGATAAATAAATTACTATCGGTACGAAAGGCACACAGTGCTTCCTACGCCATCTTTTATAAAACGCTAGGAATTAAATCCAAGACCTAATACATATATTATAAACACTACAATTCTTTTCACAGCTTGAAAAAATAGCTGGTTATAAGAGACTACAAAACAAAAATGATGATGAAAAGTTAGCAATATAAAAAAAAAAGTATTATGATGATCCTTCCACACAGGTGTTATTCGCCTATACAAAAAGATAATAGAAGCTTACAGGTTACAAATTACACACAAATAGTCTAAATGATCAAAAGATCCAAAAAAAATTTTAAATTCTATGATAAGAAAGCAAATAGGCTTGATGTAGAAATAGGAGACTTAGTATTAGTAAACAATGATACAGCTCATAAGTTAGAAAGTAAATTTAAGTGAAGTTTGTGTGTCTGCTGAATTCCTAAGATTTTTGTTCTGTATTTTGTAGGTCAGATGATTCAGGCATGGTTTTTTAGGCTCGTAGCTGTGATAACCTCTTTCATATACCCCAGTGGCTCGACCATAATAGGCGATCACATGTTACCTTTCACCAATGGTTTGAAACGGTACGGCCCCATATCCCATGGCAACTCTTCAGTGCACGGGAATCGTTCATCATTTTTTTCCAGCGCAGTAATGCAATCAATCTGTTTGACACTAGCTGGTGTCAGCGACCTTACTAACGCGTCATTTTTAGATTTGGTTTGATACCATTAGCGGATACTTCTCGCCCCAAATCTTTCAAAACGACCCTGTCAATGATGACCTCGTACTGTAGATATTTCTTATCATGTAGATTAACTTAAGCAGTTAACAAGACCAACCAATTATTCTTTAATTGAAAGAAAGAAATATTCTCTTTTAAACGAAACCTTATATACCATGTCAGACCTAATTAGCCAGCTGTCTGATTTTGGGTATCGGTTAAACAACGACACAGTTTGTTATTGATTAACACCGAAGTATAGCTTTTCGCTAGCGAAATGTTTTTACAGATATTCACTTTTTTTGCTCAGCCCTATGTTCATCCCACCAAGTTGTCTCTCCATATTTCATTCTGCCGTAGAAAGTACAACTGGAATCCTTGGCGACATTATTTTCTACTTATTTAAAATTAACGATCTGCGTCGTTTTTGCGTTACACCTGGCTCTAATGTGGCCTTTCTTTCTGCACCTAATGTCGCTATCTATTAGTTCACGTTTTGAGGAAACGGGTGATTCATCATCAGCTCTACGCATCGGAACTGGTTTAAAATACGAATGCTCTCGTAAAAAAAAAATTAAGGCCTCGGTTGCCCTTGTATAGCTGACATATGGTCAAAAAACCTTGAAACCCTTTTCAAATCGACCTCGGATATACATCCACTTAATAATGTTATCATCAGGTATTCCGAAAGGCAGTCTATTGATCTTGATCTTCAATAGCAATTTGTTTACGATTGGCCACCTCTCAAGCCAAAACATTTGAGGTCACGAAACTGCAGAAATTATTGAGGCCGCAAAAAAAAATCGAAACCGCAGACACTATATAGGACGTGAAAATTATCCCACTTCTGATCTTAGACATATTTAAACTGAATTTTTTAAACTGCGTCACAAAATTCAAAAAAAAAGAGAAAATTTATTTTATTTAAAAAAACGGAGCAGAATAATTTTTGATAATTCAGTGTGCTATCGCCGCTCACTTCGATCTGTGTACGTTACATTTCCGACGCACAGAGATGCAGAGTCTCCTTCTATATAGAGCTTTCCTCTGTACAGAGCTACCTTCCTTCCGTTACTTCTCCCAACACCTAAGAAAAACGGACCGAGTAAACTTAATGTACTTTAATCTCGTACTGCCAGGCTGACCAACAAGAACATCGTAGGCCTTGCTTTTGCTGTTTACCACTAACATGTATATTAATTACATTGATGAAACGAATTTACATTGGGTTGTATTCGGGCATTGTATTCAAGAAATCTGTATGCAGTGATACGAAATCTTTAAGCTGTGATTACACCCCCATTTAATAACCGATTCCCATTCCCAATTTTTATTAGTTATTCTGGAAGTCCTGACAGAGGCAAATCTAACAAATGGTAAATCATAAAAATCGGTTCAGCCATTCTATAAGAAGATAGGTAAGGTTAGCTAGCTGCTTCACAAGGTGAGTGATGCCACCTAGACTGCAGTATGGGTCCGTTGTGAGCCACAAGGTTGGAAGCCTAGCTACCTCCCATTTTGTGGAACCATTCAGAGCCTTTGGTAAAGCGAGCAAGGTTATTTATCCCTAGTTGGTATAGGTTGTCTATACTTTAAAGGAAAGGAGTTCCTAGGAGAAGTGTTCTCCTTCTAGGTAGAGCTGTGCACGTGCAGGAAAGGTGCTGTATAGTTTCCACTTCCTCTTCGTTTCTGCAGCTGCGACAGAAATCATTTGTTACGACTCCTAGTCTTGTAGCGTGAGTCCCTATTAGAGAGTGTCCTGTTAGAGTTCCCATCAGGGTACTCAGTTCTGTCCTATCTAACCGGATAATGGTCTTGGATAGTCTTTGGTTTAGAATCGGCCACGTTTGCCTAGCTATATCACAGGTAGAAGCACTATTCCATCTTTGGTTAGTGAGTTTGATTAGTAATTCCCTGGTGAGGAGTTTGCAAGTTGCGAGCGGAATACCCAAACGCACCATGTTCCTGGTAACATGTGGCAGATTGGTTCCATCCCTTGCAAGTTGGTCGGCCTTGCAGTTCCCTGGAATATCCCTATGACCGGGAACCCAGCACAAGCTCGTTGTAGAAGGTCTCTTTGAGTAAATACGAATTTTCCTGAGACAGCGACAAAGACGTCGTCCGCGTACGTTATCACTTTGCAGCCCATCACTTCTAGTCCCAGTAGGAGTTCTTTGACAGCTGAGTTCAAAAGAAGCGGTGACAGAACTCCACCTTGCGGTGTACCTCGGCTCCCAACCTTGGGGTTGGCCTCAATGATTCTGCCATTCAGCATTTTTCCAATGAGATCTTCTGGGCTTGAATCCGTTCCGAGGTCAATGAGGGCTGATGAGATGGCCCTCGAGGAAGGCTGCTAAAGTAAACTACTTATGTTGCAGGGATCTTTCCGCAGTAGAGATAAGAGAATGAAGAGCGGTCTCAACTGATTTTTCCTTAGTGTAGGCATGCTGTGCCTCGGAGATTAGACTTTTGTTTATCGTTAGACTTAAGTGGATTTCCATCATCCTTTCTAGCGTTTTCAGAAGGAAGGACGATAGAGAGATCGGTCTTAAGTCTTTTGAGTGTGTATATGTGATTTTTCCAGCCTTGGGAATGAAGAATATCTTAACCTGCCTCCACTCCTGGGGAATATAACCAAGTTTAAAGCAATCCTTTAAGATGGCTAATAGATTGCCTGACAGGCAACCATTAGTTTTTTGCAATTTATTTGAATGAATTCCGTCTGGTCCTGGAAATTTGAAAGGTTTGAAGCCATTTATGGCCCATAAGAGTCGGTCTTCAGTTATGGTATCTGATTCAACCTCGCGACCAGTCATTAAACTTTCTATGTTTTGCTCAGTATTGACTGAACATCCTGGAAAGTGTGTATCAAGAAGGAGTTCAAGTGATTCTTTGCTAGATGTAGTGAACGTACCGTATGCTTTCTATAGTAGCTCCCAGTTTTGGGAGCTAGCTGCCAGAATTTTGCGGAGTCTGGAGACTCAGATGCTCTCTTCACTTCTTCGCAGAAGGATCTTCAAGATTGCCTCTGGGCAGTTCGCTTACATTTTTTTTAAGACTTCGGAGATGGTTTGTCAAGTCTTCTTCTAGGCGAGTGTATTTTGCCCTGTTGAAAGCCTGCTATCCCGAAGCTTGCTCAGGTCTCTCGACCACCACCGAGATTTGGATTTACTCCTCGGATTTCTTAGCGGACAGGCTTGAGCCAGAGCTGTGTTAAGGGTTGCCGTAACAAATTTTACTTGTGTTTCCAGCACATTCACATTAGTTGGAGTAGTGAATGGCTGGATGTCTAGAGTGCTTCCCACTAAGTATACATACTTGTCCCAGTCTGTTGTCCATATATTTCTGACAGGGTTGGGATTTGGTAGAGATTTCTTAATTTCAAAAGAGATGTACCTATGGTCCGAAAAGGAGTGTTCTTCCAACACCTTCCATTTCCATAGTCTATCACTTAAAGAGCTAGAGGCGAAAGTGGCTTCTATAACCTCCTGTCTATTGCATATAATAAAGGTTGGCTTGCTCCCTCGATTACATTTTTTGAGATTTGTGCTTAAAATATATTCAAAAAGGCACACACCTCTTGTGTTGATGTCCGTGCTGCCCCACACCGAATGCTGCGCGTTGACATTTGTACCGACAATCAGTGTAGCCCCCAGTCTTTGTGACTGTACTACCAGGTCCATGACAATTAGACTTGGTAACGCGTCGTGATCGTGGGCAAAGTAGCTACTTGAGAGCCACATCCGTTCACCACCGGTCTCTACGCTGATGGTGACTTGGTCGGCATTGCTGTAATGAGAGAGCATAAAAACATTTAGCGAATTTCTTACTAGCACACTCGCTCTGGGTTTACCTTGGTTGCGCCCATACATCAAATTAAAGTTGTTAGTCCTGAGTCCGCATACAAGACCATGTACTACCCACGGTTCCTGTATCAGGACCATTTGTTCTCCGCTATTGACTAAGCCGAGTGTAAGGTTGGCGGACGCAACCTTTGAGAGATGGAGATTAACTTGGAGTACCCGAAACATCGTTACCGGTCTCCGCCTCCACCATCGTCTTCTCAGCATCTTCGTCTGACGCCAGCATTTCCTCTTCATCCGTTAGAGTGGGTTTCGCCATCCCTTCAAGAAGATAGTAGAGGCTGCCATCAGTTGATGCTCTCCTTGGCGTTGTCGCTGCGGCAGCGGTACCCTGTGGTTCCCCAGCCGTGGTGGAGGATGCACCTGTATCTTTATTATCCTGTGGCACTCCATCCTTCTTGTAGACTTTAATCGTTACTGACGAGAATCCAAAGCTTATTACACCGCCAGATCTAGAAAGAGGCTCCATCGAGTCATTACTGACTACGAAAGTTGCAGTGCGGAACTCACCTTTTGATTGCTCCATCTTAGTGACCGTCCAGGTCGATGTTGGTAGCTCGGGGTTGCATACCATGATTATTTCTAGTACCATCTTTGGGTCTGATGGCTCGGCTGGTATCCATGCCCTCGTCTATGGTTGACAAGGAATTTCCTCCCTTGCTATTACCTCAAGCTTGGATCCGGGCCATACCTCGCCAATCCTGGAGATGGCTATCTTGTATAGATCAGTCGATCTTTGATCCGCAAACAACCACGCTTGATGTGGTTTTGCTGCCACCCGCTATCGCGACAGGCCCATAGGACAGGAGTTTTCTGTTGCTCCCATCTTTTATCCTCTGGATCACTTCTCAAGCGTTCCAGTAGTCTTAGATCCAATCGTCTCTCCTTGTAGTTGCGCTTTAAAGCATCAGCTGCGGGGGGTGTCAGCGTTATTACCTTTACGGGCGCCATGCCTTCCAGCAGGGTTGCTCCCGGCTTCCGTTGCTCCCAAGAGGTTAGTGGCCCTGTTGGACAGAATAGTACTACTACTTCCACTAGGCTCGGTGGTCTCAGCTTCGGTAGAAGGCACAAGAACCTGGCTTTGTATTAGACCAGGGTTCATGCAGCACTCTTAATTACGGCACATACGTGCTGTACGTGTTGATCCACTTGAAAGTAACTGTAGGCTCGACGGCCAGCTGCGCACTTTAATCTGTGAAATATCTGCGATTATAAACTCACGTCCAATCCATTCCAATGTTCTAACTCCTGGTAATTTCTTCATTGGCGGTCGTCACTCACAACAGAATTGATACTATTAATATTTTATATGGAAAAAACTTGCCATAAACATTATGATAACTTTACTCTTATAGTGGTAAGCTACGGAGGTTCTTTTCTTGGCAAAGCTATTTAAGTCGCTGTTCAGTTATTGTTATAAAATTGGGTATTTGAATGTTCAGTTTACTTGACAGTATAACTTGTTCTATGTCGTCTATATGGTTCCGTAATAATGTAATGTCGTAGTTTTCTTGGTAGAGTTCTTGGAAAATATTAAGGTGGTCTCGTAGTTGGTTAGCGTTATTATAAAATGCGTTTGTGACTGGTTTTTGATATCTATTTATATGTATTGTTATGTTTTTTATATTGTCTGGAAGTTGTTTGTTTATAGATATTTGCTTATTCGATTCGGTTTTTAAGTCATGTCCTAGTCTTGTTACTTCGTCAAGGTTTGATTTTATTAATTGTTCGTTATCACTGTACATTGCTACTGTTATTACTTTTAGACCTCTTCCTAAAATGCTTATGAGTCCTCTTTTTTATTTATAAAATGGGATTTCCTATTATGTTTTTTGATTTATAATAAATTAAAATTATTTTGCCAAGTGGAGAAAGCAGTATCGTTGTGCCTAACGTAGTGTTTCAAAGTGTCTATGTTTATTCTAATGTTTTCGAAAGCGGTCTATTATACGCAATCTCTTCTGAAAGTTTTTTTTAATAAGTGCTGCTTTTGTTTTGATAATTAAATATAAATTAATAGATTTCACTGCTCGATGTTGACTACTCAATCAAATTGTACCGGCTGGATACGCTGGCAGGCTGGCTCTGCTATTAATGTCTTCTCAATCGGATTGTATCGACTGGAGCACTGGCATGCTAGCTCTGCTATTATTGATTTTCTTTGGAGGTTTTGCCGTCTACATCCCATGAAGTATAGCCCTGATGGCAAAAGTATTTTACGACCGATAGGCACCGATTTCCCCTTAAGGGTTCACTGTATAGCAATAACGACATAAGTCTTTTACGGCCGATAGGCGCGAGTTACAATACAAAACACTCGTTTTACTAGGAAATTGAATGCGACTATTCTGGGTAAAGTCTAGATTTATTCTGATTTTAACTTTTGTATTCTGTTTACAATACAACTTGCTTTGTTGTTGATGTTTTTCGTTTTAGCGATACTTATCTAGTAGTCGCTGCCAATTCTGTCATACAATTTGATTCCTTGGGGCGGAGAGAGGGTGAAATGGTAATTTAGATTTATGAATTTTTTTTTGTTTTTTGTTGTTATGATTATTACCTTTTTGTTTTGTTTAACAATTTGGTTTGAAAATAGTGGTGTTATTTTATTTCTGCTGTTTTCTTTCCTAAAAACTATATCATTTGGTTCAGTATTTTAAGCTTGTTCCCTATTTTCGTTAAGTTTGGTTATCCGTTTATTAGTGTTTCCCTATAATGTTTTTTTAAGTGTAAACATCTGTGGTCTCATGTGGTAAAAATCTCTTTTCACGTTTCAAAACCGAGTAAAACCAAATCGGTGTGAGTTATATGTGAGTGTATGGGTTCAAAAATCAAGTTAAAATCTAAATACATATGTTTACATCTAAATACATAATTATACAATGGATCGTTGCGAGCCTTGTTGGCTCAGTGAGTAAAGGCAATGACCAACATAAATTATGACCTCGGTTCAGTTCTTGTGACGGAAATGTTTTGAGTTGATTTCCAAATTTTGCTTTTTATCAACTTTCAATTTTATTTTTATATAAATTTACTTTTATATGTTTTAACTATATTTCTTAAGTATAACTATATGAAATGTAACACATTCATAAGCATGTAAAATGTATCAGGGCACAAAATTAAAAATGCGATTTGGCGTCTATGTGGTAGCAATATCACAATGTGCTTTTCTACTGCAATGAAGTGACTGGTTTTTTTTTACACAATAAATACATAAAATACATAAGTAAGCAACGGCGAGCCGCAAGGCTCGTTGGCTCAATGAGTAAAGGCATTGGTCAGCATATATGAGGACCTAGGTTCAAATTTTGTAGCAGAAATTTTTTTAATTGGTTTTTATACCCTGTACCACAAAATGGTAAAGGGTATATGAAAGTTGTGTAAATGGCAGAAGGAGACGTGGCAGACCCCACAAAGTATATTTATTCTTTATCAGCATTAAAAGACGAGTCGATCTAGCCATATGTCTGTATGAACAAACGGATTTCGGAAACAGTTTGACTTACAACCATCAAATTTGAAAAGAAAACTCTCCTAACCTATAGGCATACCGAGTTTTTTCTTTTTCGCTATTCAACCTGTAACTTATAGATGCTATAGTAACGATCGGCCGAAAAACATCATTCACTGAGAAAAACTTTTTTGTTTATTAAAAAATCGTTTCCAAAGTTTGGATTTGATAACTTTAAGTTATATGTAATTATATATCAGAATATGATAAATATCGGGCTACTATAGCATATAGCTGCCATTGGAAAGATCGGCCGAAAAATTACGTTTATCAAAAAGAAAAACAATTTTTTCCTATCGATAGTTTTACATAATTAGTCTAAAACATTAAAGCAAAAAATAAATATATATTGAATTTTGGATTGGGTACATACCTGTCAATATTTGCAGCTTTATTTTAATTTTTATTTTTATATAAATTGATTTTTATATGTTTTAACTATAAGTGCATTCTGTCAGGCGTAATCTATCATTAGTGTTGTACAGCATTGGTAGTATTAGAATAAAGCACACAAAGCAGAATGGAGGTAATATTAATTCTATTAAAAACTCAATAAGATTACAATACAAATTCAAACAAATTTTATGGAGATTTAGGGGTTGAATGCATAGCATTATTATATGTTATTAATGTCTCATAAAAAATATTTTTATGATCGATTGCCAACTCGTTTTCTTTTTGTTTTCTAACTACTATTTGGTATATTTCTGTTAGTGATCTTTCGATTGGGGCGTTATTTGATGATTGTTGGAAAGAAGTTATGTGTAATATGATGTTGTATTGGGAACAAAACTCGTTAAAAATGAGTGAAGAGGTTTCCGCGCATTGATCGCATGCGATTTTTCGATTGTAGTGAATTTATAATGCTACGGCTATCTCTTGCTGGAAGTGAATATACTGCAGCGAATTTTGAAAATTTTTTTGGATTCTTAAAATTTGTTTATGGTTTCCATTCTTTCATATGTAATCTTTTCCGAAATTGTTAATACTTTGTATGATTTTATTACGAAAACTAAGAAAGAAGTATTCTCGTTTAAGATTTATATAAGTTTCATCTACATCTCTGGACACAAACCATATAGACATATGCCTAATTGCAGAAACCCACTTCACCAAGGAGTCTTATATAAGCTTTAAAGGCTATGACACCTATCACACAACTCATCCTAATAATAATGCACGGGAAGGTAGTGCAATTATAGTAAGGAGAAAACTTGTCCAACAGGAGGGGGAAAAAAGAAGTACAGAAGAGTTTTAAATAACCAGCATATCAACAAAATATCAAAAAAATCAAAAAATATTATTATCGGCAGTCTATAGCCCTCCCAGACACAATATAACCACAGAGGTATATAAACAAATGCTAACCAAATATAAGGACAGATTTATTATTGGAGGTGACTTCAATGCCAAGCATACTCAATGGGGATCTCGGCTAATAACAACTAAAGGTCGTGCGCTTCTAAAGGCACCAAACGATACAAACTGCAAAATTATATCTACAGGTTCTCCAACATACTGGCCAACTGATACAAATAAAAAACCAGACCTTATTGATTTCTTCATAACCCACAAAATATCTAAGAACCAAATTAACATCGTAAGTGGGTATGATATATTCTCTGACCATTCGCCATCATACTTGACACCTTATGATTCAATTATAGAAAGGGAAAAAAAGCCCTCTTTATATAATAGACGAACAGATTGAGATTATTTTAGACTTAAACTTACACAATTAACTTCCCTTAAGTCACCAATCTACACAATATCTTGACACGTCAAATTCAACATGCTGCTTGGGCCAGTACTCCAGAAACTACGTCAAAAGAAAGTAAAAAAAAAAATACAATACCCAGACGCAATTAAAAAACAAGTGTAGGAAAAAAGGAGGTTGCGTCGCAAATATCAAGAAACGAGATCGCCTACCTTGAAGACTGCGTTAAACCAGATGTGCAATAAGCTAACTAAATCATTAAAAAAACATAAAAATGAATCTATGAGTATCTATATAAATTAAAAAGCCTTACTAACGAAAAATCGACAAACTACTCACTTTGGAGGATCACAAAAACCATGAACCAACCTATAAATCTAAACACACTCATTAAGCTAACTGACGGAACTTGGGCAAAGAGCGATGCTGACAAAGCCACTACCTTTTCAAAATATCTAGCCGAAATTTTCGAAGCTACTAAGGCTGATGACAATGAATTGGATGATAACCAAATGCAAGAAGACATAAGTATCATAGAAGCTATTCCTAAGGAGCTCAAACATGTTATAGCAAGCCTTCCAACTGGGAAAGCTCTTGGATACGACTTGGTTACTGCTGAAATCCTGAAAGAGCTTCCCCGAATCGCCCTTAAAAAAATAAGAATGATCATTAATGCAGCTTTAAGATTACATCATTTCCCAGTACATTGGAAAGTTGCGGAGATTATAATGATAGAAAAACCAGGAAAACCGGCCCACCTAGTCTCCTCCTACCGCCCAATCTCACTTTTGCCCATCCTATCTAAAATCCTTGAAAGAATTGTCCTGAATAGAATGCAACCCTATATCCATGAATCAAACACAATTCCACCTCACCAGTTTGGCTTTAGAGCCAAGCACTCCACAATCGAACAGATTCACCGTATATGTGATGTAGCTGAAAAAGCGCTAGAAGAAAAAAAGGTGTGTACTGCCGTATTTTTAGACGTCTCGAAAGCGTTTGATAAAGTTTGGCACGCAGGCTTGATGTACAAAATAAAACGAAGTTTCCCCCACCAACTCAGTCAGATTCTAAAATCATTCCTAAGTTCTCGATACTTTCGGGTGCGATATGGCACTGCATTCTCCCCATTACAGTCGATTAGCGCTGGAGTACCACAAGGAAGCATACTTGGCCCGATACTATACTTAATCTTCACGAGTGATATCCCCCAGCCTATTGATAGCACCGTTACAACCTTTGCTGATGATACAGCCTTACTATCAATTGGAAAAGACGAAAAAGAAGCAGCCGAAAAAATTCAAATTGCAATAAATACCACACTTAACTGGACCAAAAAATGGAAGATAACTTTAAATGAGACGAAATCTGTACATATTGACTTCACAAATAAAAAAGTAAAATACCACCCCTTAACCATCGACAATACCGTCATTCCCCACTATGACCACGCAAAATACTTAGGTATGAATCTTGACGCGAAACTTAGATGGAAGCAGCAATACAAGATGAAACGTGATGAACTCGACATCCGATACAGACAACTGCACTGGCTTCTTGGCAGGAGATCTTCCTTATCAGTCCAAAATAAAAAAAAAATATATACAAGCAAATACTAACTCCGGTCTGGCTATATGTATAAGTTGTGGGGCTGTGCCGCAGAAAGCCAAATCGAGGTAATTCAAAGATTCCAAAACAAAGTGCTGCGTAACATGCTAGACGCTCCCTGGTATGTCAGGAACACTGATATTCATAAGAACTTACGCATCGACATTGTTCGGGAAAAGATACTGAAGCATGCCGCAAAACATCATGAATGCCTTCAGAATCATATCAACTCTAAGGTATCCACGTTAACAAACGACGCAAGGTTGGCCGAGTTGTAGGGTACTGTAATATTGTATTGTTATGTTCTCATATTATGTTATGCTACTCTGTTAAATGTCACATATGTTAAGTTACAATGGTACATTACGCTATAACCATAAGCTGTTGTTAAGTCATACTATACTTAGAATAAGTGAGAAAAGAATCAAGTAATTCGAAAATGGAAGTCATATCGTGCGGTGGTGTTAATTATTTTGTCGGCCCCTACAAACTCAGAAGTGGGATTACCGAAAAAAAAACTGGAAGTGTGCCAATTACGTTGTTCAATTTGCGTTGAGCACAGTGAACGTGCGTAGTTAACTTGTAGTATTTTGAATACTTTAAAACTTTGAAACGGCCTGAGGTGCGGAAAGAAACAACCGAACAGAGCATGTCGCCCTACAAATTGAAGTTGGTTTTTTATTAGAAAGTTAAAGTCAAACTAAAGTCATATTAAACTCGGTGACCTCTCACGGAGTATCCTCAATCGTATCGTCAAAGACTCTCATATATTCGTTTGCGCTTTATTATCGTGTCTGCCTTATGCGCAAATCGAATGTAATAGAAATTTTTATAATTTTGAATGAAGCGCTCATTGCCAAAAAAAAAAATGAAGAAACTGAATCTTTGAAAAAAAAAAAATAGACATCAATGAAAAGTACTTTTTATTTAAAAAACAATAAAAATGAATGAATGAAAATGAACTGTCCTCCACGTCGACTGAACCCGAGAACAAACTACTTCAAGACATCAACCCCATGAAGTGCACCAAGCTGAACTCGTGCAAACTTGAGGCTTAATGCGTTTTTGTTTAAATCAAAAAATAATGCATTTGAAATAAACTGAAAGATTCCTTATTCTTTTAACGGATATTTACATTATATATTGGACAAATTATAATTTAAAAAAAGCAAACGAAATGATACAAAACCAACAAAAACAAAAACAACCACAGAACGAAAAGACCAAAAATCAATGCAACGAAGTTAGAGAAATAGCAACAACATAAGTGCAAGCAGAAAAGAATATTCTTCGGCAGTAATTGTTTATTGCTGTGTAATTGATCGGTGCTTTGCTCAGCTGCTGCTAATAAGGGTGGAAATATTAAAATACTCCGAGACAGATTTTATATAAATGATGTTGTTGTTGTGCATATTGTGACAGTACGCCAGTAATATTAGTAAACACTAATATGTTTATTAGTAATGATTTCTATAATTTTTATAGCCGATGTTGTACTACTTTGCTCCGGTGACAATAGAGTGCAATATTGAATTGATTTGTTTCTTTCCTACTTCATGTACGTTATACAAATTTAGAAATTCACTTGGATTAATTTAAAAAAAATTTATATTTTTATTTATTATATTTTTACATTTGATTTGTTGTATATTAGTTTGGACAATTTTTAATTAAAATCTTTCTTTTCTTTTCTTTTCTTTCCTTTATTTACCATCACTATGTGGCTTACTTTATGTTAAAGAATTTTTTAATTTTAATTTTATTTGACAGCACTATGTGGTTTACTGTTCCGAGTTCGATACAAACTGAACTTTAAAGTCTAACCCAAAGGCTAATGAAACCTCTCTTGGTCAACGTACCTGTTATGGTTACGTTGTGTTTATGCGTGAATGAAATTTGAGTTACAACTCAAACGGAAGGTTCGCAGACATATCGTCAGCAGTCAAATTTTAATTTTAGGTTTTGCAGTTGAAGTTTTTTTTTTGATTATAACGATTACAACAATTACGATTATGATGGTCGAGAGTCCGTAGTTCATGAACATGCTTGAATTTACCAAAATGTTATGGGAATTTATTTTCCCGATATTCCTTACGTTTAATTGCTTCATTAATTGGAGCGAGAGGACTTCTTCGAATTCCGATTTGGAATTTGAGTGGCGAACTAGTGCCGGAAGAGGTTTTAACCATACGATCCCTATTTACTCCTACTGTTTCGTTATGGAATTTTATTAAATAGGATCCATTTAGATCTCTTGTATAATTTTCAAAGCTTACTGTTCAATAAAAATCATTCAATAACAATAATCCCGCTTGGATTTCTTCAATATTTTTTACATGATCCTTGTTTGCTATAGTACAAACCGCACATGTTTTTAAGTCTATTTACGATACAATTTTAATTTGATAAATTTACTATTTCATATTCATATTATCGATACTCCTACAACCTTTTTCTTATTCCAACCTATCTTATAGATTCACAAATTTCTTTCCCCGTTTTGGGAACATTTATATTGTAAATTATTCTGTTACTTCTTACAGCGATTTTAACGCCTGCAAAATTCATTGATTCTTTTAAAGTTTGGAAAGGCTCTAATTTAGTCTAATTTAATTGCCACAAGTGTTTGTGTAAAAACTCCAAAAAAGGGAACACAAAATAGTGTCTTCCTCAAAAGATTTGATTTCGTTGAGCTATTCGGTGCGCAAAAACTTTACATATCGTTGTAAAATTTGCGTTTTGTTTATGCCCATCGTAGCAAAACTTGCGTTTTTTCACATTTCGGTGACAAACCAAATCTACATTGGTGACCCTTTCGTTCGTTTATATACAATGCGGTTTCTTACCAGAGGTAAGTGCACTTGTGAAACGGTTCGCGTCGGTTTTCCGTTTTTCTGAACTCTTTTCTATAAGAGCCAACGGATGGACTTGCTAATTGGAGCTAGCCTTTTCTTCGACCTTTTATGTGT
>JBAMBQ010001732.1:0-17069 GCA_037044495.1 Stegana nigrithorax | reverse complement strand
AGGCAGGTTAAGATAGTCTTCATTCCTAAGGCTGGAAAAACCTCACACACATACCCAAAAGACTTAAGACCGATCTCTCTATCGTCGTTCCTTCTGAAAACGCTAGAAAGGATGATAGAAATCCACTTAAGTCTAACGATAGACAAAAGTCTAATCTCCCAGGCACAGCAAGCCTACACTAAGGGAAAATCAGTTGAGACCGCTCTTCATTCTCTTATCTCTACTGCAGAAAGCTCCCTGCAACACAAGGAGTTTACTTTAGCAGCCTTCCTCGATATTGAACGGGCCTTCAACAACGTCAATGCGAGGGCCATCACAGCAGCACTCACTGACCTCGGAACTGATTCAAGCCTAGTAGACGTCATTGGAAAAAAGCTGAAAGGCAGAATCATTGAGGTCAATCTGGGAGAATCCAATCTCCGCAGGGCAGTGAGCAGAGGTACACCGGAAGGTGGTGTTCTGTCACCGCTTCTTTGGAACGCAGTTGTCAACAAACTCCTGCTGGGACTAGAAGCGATGGGCTGCAAAGTGATAGCCTACGCGGACGACGTCGTTGTCGCTGTCTCCGGAAAATTCGTATCTACTCTAAGAGACCTTCTACAACGAAGCTCTAAACTTTCTTTCAAAGTGGGCGGAAGACTGTGGTCTAGGAATAAATCGAGACAAGACGCAAGACATCCCCTGCACTAGGAAACATAAAATCTCCCATCTTGATCCAATCATACTTAAGGGAAAATGTCTTGCGATCTCAGAAGAAACCAAATATCTGGGTCTTTTCATCGATAGGAAACTCATATGGAAGCCAATCACTCTAGAAAGAGCAAGGAAGCCCAATGTGGCCCTATACGTTTTCAAAAGAGCGATAGGCAAAACCTGTGGCATCAAACCTAAAATTGCATATTGGCTCTACATGTCAGTCGTCAGACCCATTTATCCTGTATGGAAATGTCGTCTGGTGGAATGCGACGCAGAAGGAAATCTATTGCGAAATTCTCAGCAAAGTTCAAATATCGGCGGAATTGGCTATAAGTGGTACTATGATTAACACGCCAACTCTGCCATTGGATATCATGCTACACTTACCACAACTCGATCTTTTCTGCAAGTACACAGCGGCATGCTCTGCTATCAGGCTCAAAGCATGCTCACAATGGAAAGACAGTTCTTATGGACATGCATACATAATGAACTCCTATACAAACATTCCTGCGGTATTTGATTACCTTCAGTCATCTTTTTCCTTCGAACGGAACATCTCGGTAATTATTCCCTCGAGGCAGGAGTGGCTCGAGGGTGATCCCTCACCAAACGTCCAGATCAAGATATACACAAACGGATCAAAAATGGATACCGGTGTAGGATCGGGAGTCTTTTGCGAGTTGCCCTCAATCTTTAAATCCACTAAACTATTGGATTACTGCAGTGTTTTCCAAACGGAAATAACCGCCATTAACGCAACCATAAATTGGTTGCGGATAAAGAGGATTTCCGGTAAGGATATCTGTATCTTATCAGACAGCCAGACTGCCCTAAATGCCCTGCAGGCACACCAAACAACATCTACGAGTGTATTAGATTGCCTTCGATCTCTTAACGAGATGGCTACACAACTCTGCATTAGCCTGTGCTGGGTTCCCGGCCACAGGGATATTCCAGAGAATTGCAGGACCGATCAACTTCCGAGGGATGGAACCAATCTGCCAGATGTCACCAGGAACATGGAACGTTTGGATATTCCGCTCGTAACTTGCAAACTTCTTGCCAGGGAAACACTAATCAAACTCACCAACCAAAGGTGGAATAGTGCTCCTACCTGTGAGATAGCCAGGCAAACGTGGCCGAGGCTAAACCAAAGACAATCCAAGACCATAATCAGATCAGATAGGACTCAACTGAGTTCCCTGATAGGAGCTCTAACAGGGCACTGTCTAATAGGGACTCACGCTAGAAGACTAGGAGTCTTAACAAATGATTTCTGTGGCAGCTGAAGAAACGAAGAGGAAGTGGAAGCCATCCAGCATCTTTTCTGCACGTATCCAGCACTAGCCAGAAGTAGAACACGTCTCCTAGGATCTCCTTTCCTTCAAACTAGGGATACATAACCTTGTTCGCTTTATCAAAGACAAGAGACTTGTCGCACGTGACGTTAGGTAGAATCGGAATTTAATAAACAAGTTTAAAACAGGTTTACCCAGTAGTAAAAATAAATTTTGTTTTAATTGACAGATTATTAAAATAAGCTTATTGTTGTTATCAATGTGTTATCTAATTTAATTTGCTATCACATAGATATAGAAGCGTGGCAAGATTTATTTTTATTTATTTTATATTTCAACGACTTTTTTTACACCCTGTACCAAAAAATGGTAAAGGGTATATTAAAATTGTGCAAATGTATGTAACGGGTAGAAGGTGGCGTGGCAGACCACATAAAGTATATATATTCTTGATCAGCATCGAAAGACGAGACGATCTAGCCATGTACGTCTGTCTGTCCGTCCGTATGAACAAACGGATCTCGGAAATTGTAGGACCTACAATCACCAAATTTGGCACGAAGACTCTGCAAATCCAAAGGCAAAACAAGTTTCTTTTTTGCCTTAGGAACGATTGGCCGAAAACCTACATTTAATAGAAAAAACCGTTTAGTTTTTCAGGATATTTTTAGCAAATTTCTAATGTAATAGTTTTAGCTAATGTCCAGTTACACATATCAATGTTTGATATATCGGTTTACTATATCATATAGCTGTCATAGGAACGATTCACCGAAAAACACCATTTACTGAGAAAAACTTTTTTGTTTACAAAGATATCGTTTCTAAATTTTGGATTTAATTTTAAGTAATATCCAATTATATTCCTCAATATGACAAATATTGGTTTACTATAACATATAGCTGCAATAAGAACGATCGGCCGAAAAATTGGTTTTACTAAAAACAAAAATTTTTTTTTCTTGAGATATCCTTATGAATATAAAATATTAGAGAACAAAAAAAAAAATTATATTCAATTTTGGATTACGCGGCTTGATTGTTTTAATCCAATATGGGCTATTTGGCTTTTGTGTTTTCGGGTCTTGGTTATTTTAAATCACACAAGGGTTGTTTCACTTTGCGCTCTCAATTTGTTTGTTTTTAGTGACAAACGGATTATTATGTCTTGCGCTTGCGCGACTTTAATCTTGTTAATAACCGTAAGAACTGTATAAAAGTTATTTTTACGTTAGTTTATTTATCGTCGAGTTCGAAACGGTGTGCGCCAATTATTGAGAGTAACAACTGTCTTTTTGTAGTTATACTTTTTAATTATTCAAAGTGATAATTATACTTTGGGTAACTTGAATTAATAAAACTGAAGAATTGAAGAATTCGTTCCCATCATCAGTTTGAAGGTTTCGAGGAACACGTCCTTGTTTTAATATACTTTTTATTCCCTTTGACACATCAAGAGCATTTTTTGATTTTAAAGGTATTCCCCATTCAAATTTAGAGAACGTATCGTATTGTCATCAAAAAGTGATATTCTTTGTTATATGATGTATAAGTCCCCATTTCCACAAGATCGGCTTGCCAAAGATCATCAACACCCTTCACTATAACTTTTCGTCGATGAAAAATTCTTCGATTATCTCTATGTAACTCTGTGACAAGACTTCTTTTGATTTTACTTTTTCTCATTATTGCTGTTGATGTTGTTGCTCTCATTGCTTTTTCTTTTCTGCTTTATGTTCTCTTAATTGTTGATACAAATAGTTTTCAAATCCCTTGAAACGGTTTCCAACATATTTCGTATAGTAATCCATGTCACCGGCAAGCCCTTTCATCAAAATTAAAACAAATATACACAGTAAAACTTAAAATAAGAATCTAATTCTATCTAATTTCATTAAATCTACGAGTAAGAAAAGATTCTAAGAAGATAAAGAGGCTATGTTAGAAAATAAATGATAGTTAGAGTTATAAGTATAAATGTAATAACATAAAAAGGATCATGCAGACAAGTCACTTTTCAGTCGACAGAAAAGGCGAATTGATATTTCCGTATATCAGGTTATGAAAAAAAGTATACCTAACACGGATCTCCGACTAGCTAAGGTAGGAAGATTAATCAGTTTACGGCAGCAATGGTATGAAGGAAGCGAATTGCAGAATTCCAGTTTAATCCACGCAACGCAAAAAGCAAAAATTTTTTTTTTACTGATTCAATACGGTCAGGATATGTTGTGTGTTGGGGATTCCAAACACATGAAGCATATTCTAAAATCTGACGAACCAAAGAAGTGAAAAGCTGGTTGGTGGTATAGGAATTATTAAATTCTGTAGACCATATCTTAATAAAGCCAAGAACACCTCTAGCTTTAAAAGTAGTCATGAGAATATGAGAACTAAAGTTAAGTTTCGGGCTCATCAAAACTCCTAAGTCATTAAATTCATAAACACGTGCTAAAGTAGAAAAATTTAAGGAGTAGGAATACAACCTACGTTTGCTACGAGTGAAATACATTACTTTACACCTTTTACAATTTAGGTAAAGAATATTAACGCTACACCACTTTGAAAGTTGATCGAGGTCTTCTTGAAGAAGATTCTGATGACGAAGGGAATCCAGAGTAAAACATAGTCTTACATCATCAGCAAACATAAGCACATGAGAATGCTTAATAACCGATGGAAGATAATTTATGAAAATGTTAAAAAGGAAAGAACCTAAGTGGCTGCCCTGTGTGATACTATCTAACTGAGTAAGAAGCAACGAATGGAAAACACTGTCAAATGCTTTACTGCTGCCTGAAAATAATGAGCAACTCCACTGGAAACAAGTGAAGTGCACTCCAGAAGATTTGTAACTTTTGAACGTTTTTTAGAGAAGCCATGTTGAGATATACTCAAATTTGGAATAATATGTATAATGTTGAAGCTGATCAGTAATTATATGTTCAAGCAACTTTGTTATTGCGCATAGTTTAGCAATACCACGGTAGTTTAAGATATCCCTTTTACTACCTTTTTTGTGGAGAGTAAAAATTTAAGATTCTTTCCATACCATAGGAAAGGAAAAGGTCATAACCGATAAATTAAACAACTTACAAAGAGGAAGATGTAAAGCGTTAGCACAGTACTTTTAAACGCATGCAGGATTATCGTCAGGGCCGACAGAAAAAGTGGGTTTAATAGCTAATAAATACGACAGATGCATTTTTTCATCAATAGCTGGGTAATTGATTGGGTAAGAGGCCTCAGTACTTGGGTCGGGATAAAAACTAAGTGAGACAAAACTATCACTATAGTAATTTTGGAAGAAACTGGCAAATGAATTAACTGAAAATTAACTAAGAAGAGTGTATGATTCATTCAATTCGTAGTACAATTTATTTGCTCAAGAGAATCATCTAATATTGTATCAATAAATTTACACGAAGAACTAGGTACAAGGGAATTTGAAAGATCAGAAGGGGATCAAGAAACTAGCGGGTGATTAAAATCACCCATGACTAATGAATAGTCAGCGGTGTGGAGAAGAGAGTGGACGAATTTTATAGAATCCACATGAGCAGTGTAAATTGTATCATCAGACGAAGGTGGAATATAAGAACAAGTTAAAAATATATTGCAATTGTTAACTGAAACTTTTACACAAAAAAATCCAATATAATCAGAGAAAGCAGTAAGTACTTCATCAGCACATAGAGGCGATTTAACAGAAATCAGAACACCACCACCAATTCTCGCAGATCGATCTTTCCTAAAGCAACAAAACTACTATTAAAAATTTTGTGAGAGAAGGACTTCTGGACGGAGCCAGGTTTCAACAAAAACCATAATAACAAAATCAAAGCTATCAAGAACTAAACTTTAAAGTTTACAATTAATTTCTCTAACTTTTTGAAAGGATACCAACAAAGTAACTACTTTTCGTTCTGTTTTGCCGCATGTTTTGCGTTTTTTGGTGCCGAAACTAAATTAGCTACATTCCGATCTTTGTAATCATATTCATGCACAATACAATGTTTTTTTTTTTTTTTTTTTTTCGCAGACGTTGTGGTAGCGCACTACCAAGCAAGAGGACATACGAAACCAGACCTAGTGTCTGTTCCACAGCTACGACCAAATGGTCAACAGCTGCTTATTTATATAAATAATATATAATTACTAGGCCAAAAGTCGTGCTTAAGCAATTCGGCGAAATAATCGGCCGGAACTATAATTTTAAAGGAAGAAATATATCGCTTATAGGCATACTTAAAATTTTTAATAATAGGATTAGAAATGGATGGACATTTAGAAACAATGTAATGATTAACATCACATTCCGTAGTGTCAATGGCCAACCGGGAGACAAAGATAGGTTTAGTGTTAGGAACGACAACTATAGGCTTAAGTGAAATTATGACTGACGGCTGCATAGTTGGCAGTTTATAACTTTATTTTGTTGTTTCACTTGCTCTATTTCTTCATTAAGCATTCTAATGAGGTCAACAACAAAATCTTTTATTGTAACATCATTACCATCAACTGGTGACGCAACATTAGTGATACATTTAGAATTTATAAATGTAAAATATTTGTTTTTATTGGTCTTGGAATAAATTCGTAGCGTTTTATAAAAGATGGCGTAGGTAGTACTGTATTCCTTTCGTACCGATAGTAATTTATTTATCATAAACCAGCTGATATCAGGTGTCATCGCCATTATTATTTTATTTAAAAACGTAAACAACAACACTTTGTGATTAATTAAAAATGTCAAAATTTGTGCCAAATAAAGTGTTTTTGCAGGGAGTTTTGCTCCATTACCTTCAGATGGGTAAAACCGCTTCCGAAAGTCATCGGATTCTGATGGAAGTTTACTAGGTCACTGGTGATGAAAAATGGATCCATTATGACAATCCCAAGCGCAGAAAGTCATGGGTAAAGCCCGGTCAGCCATCAACATCAGTGGCGAGGCAGAACATTCATGGATTCAAGCTTCTGCTCTGTATTTGGTAGGATCAGAGGGGAGTGATTTTTTACGAACTCCTGAAACCAAATGAAACCATAACTGGGGATCGCTACCGACTGCAGTTGATACGTTTGAGCCGTGCATTAAAAGAAAAACGGTCGAACAGCGAAAGACATGCAAAGTTATTCTGCTGCACGACAATGCTCGTCCACACGTCGCAAAACCGGTAAAAAGTATTTGGGAACGCTGTTCTACCTCACCCGCCGTACTCTCCAGACATTGCACCTTCAGATTACCACCTATTCCGATCGATGGCTTATGGCCTGACTGACCAGAAGTTCACTTCGTACGAAGATTTCCAAAAATGGGTTGATTTATGGATTTCATCAAAAGATAAGGAGTTTTTCGAGCGCGGTATTCGTCTCTTGCCTGAAAGATGGCAGAAAGTTGTAGAAAGCGATGGGAAATATTTTGAATGAGGTATTTTTTGTACTCGAATCAAAATAAATAATTTTTTTTAATTAAAAAAACGTTACGAATCAATTTCAAGACCTAATATTTTCAAAGTTATAAGTAAAGTAAAGTAAAGTTTACACATTAAAACCAAAGCAAAGTAAGGTTTACACATTGATCATTAGTTCACTATTATCTTTTTGATTATTTCAACTTTTTCCACTTTCCATTTACATGTCCTCATCTCTTCACAGCTCAATTTGCTACTGACTACTTTCTACTAACTTCTTCTACACTTGCTTCTCGCTCTACTTCTGCATTCTGACTAACTCTTCTTCTTACTGATGACACTAGTCACCGCGATTAGCCTTAGTTGCTATTTCATTCTTACATTCGGCCATCCTGCACTCGTCATCGGACTCTGATGACCATGGATCCTCAGCTTGCCCTCAAGTTCGGCCTTTTCGATCATCTCTAGCGCTGCTCCTGCATCGGAGGCCAGCTCAAATTCGTCATGCGCATCCTTACGCAGCAACATTTTCTGCGCCTGCAGACCCGTGATGCGCTCGGCCATTTGCTTATTATTGATTTGTAGCTCCTCGATTTCCTGCTGCAGATTCATTTGCTCCACATTCGTCTTGTACTTGTGTGTCTCCAGTTCTCGCTGCAGTTGCTCATTGATGCTGCGCAGCTGTGTGTTCTTCTGACGCTCGCTCAGTTCGACTTGCATGGCAATCAGCTCCTGTGACTTTGCCTCTAACTCAGCACGCAGTTCAGCAACTTCCTTGTTCAGCGTTTCGATGGTCTCACTGTTGCGTGTGTTCTCCGCCTTGAGGCTGTCGTTCGAACGCTCGAGCGTGTGCACCGCTGCTGTTGCAGTCTCTGTGTGTGCCGACTGTTCGGCAGCTGTCTTGGCCAGCTTCTGTTTGTTTAACTTATTCGTGGCTGCCTTGAGTTCCTTTTTTATTGCTCCAGATTCGTTCTCAACTCACTCAAAGTTACCTTTTGCGCTTCAGTCGCCTTGGACAGCTCTGCCTTGTAGATATTAATGCTCTCGCTTTCGTTGTTCGCGCATTGCTCGTTCAACAGTCTCACCTCGCGTTCGAGCTGCGCCACACGTTCAGCACTTTATGCCAGGTTGGCATGCAGCGTTGCAGCTTTGGCCTTCTCCTCGTCCAGCTGCTGGTTTTGTGCTTCGCGCTCTGCTGTCAGCAGTCCATCAAAGTCCGCCAACTGTTGCGCATTGGCCGCCAATATGACTTTCAGTTTAACGTTTTCGTTTTTAGATTGGTTTAACGCATTCTCCACGGCACTTAAGCGCTGTATTGTCTCGGCTAGGGAGACTCCTTGCTGCTGGTAACGCTGCACCATTTCGCTTAGCTGTGCGTTTTGCTGCCGTAAATCCTGCAAGGTTACGTTTATATCAGTATCTAAAGTTTTGATGTTGTAAATACTTATCTGGTTCAAGTCCTCATAAGTTTTCTTTCCGTAAACGTGAATTTGCTGATGATGTCGTATCCCAAGAGCGCATCGTAATCTATGTCTCGATCATTCACGACGGATTACATTTCTGTGCGGTCTGCACAGGTGTCGTACACCTTTCTCCCATTTCAAGTACTGCATTTTATCGCAAACTTTCTTTTTGATGATTGTGGCGTCTGCCCCTGTATCTACTAAGCATTCCACCTCCACGTTATTTATCTTCAACTGTTTGAGTTGTTTCGTGTCCCTAACCAGGTGTAACGCTGCTGCTTTTCCTGGGCAGTACCGCGATATATGCCCGTTCTCATTACACCGAAAACATTTAGTGGTTGCTTTACTGTCTTTCCGCATATGGTCAGTTGCTCCACAATTAAAACAGTTTTGCGTTTCGATGTTTGACCCGTTCTCTTTCCTTACACTGTGCGACTTTTTATTTTTCGTATCACTTTCGTTTAGCCGCTCATACACCTTAAATTGTTCTTGCAACTCGAAATACGTTTTGCAGCTGTATAACGCATATTTGTATTCGTTTAGTATATATAATCCCTCAATTATATAGCGTATCACCGATTTTGTGTCGACTTCACCGAGCGCTGCTATTTTTTTCATATACAATATATACTCGCGATAACTTTCATCTTTTGTTTTCTTCCGGTTTGCTAATTGTTTATGTACTTCCGCACTTTCAACCATACACTTAAACTCTTCTATTATTGCTTTCTTCAACTGTCTATAAGAACTTACGCACATCGATTCGATAAACAATTGCGCTGTTTTTGTCATTTTTCCGCGCGCTTGCACATACATTTGTTTTTCGCTTAGCTCGTAAGCGTCCTCATTATTCTCAAAATTTGTGAACCAATGCTCCGGTGGTATAGATTCACCATCGTACTCCGGTATAATTTTTGAGAAACTTTCCGGTGCGACTTTCACTTCTGCACAAGTTTTTTCGTCAACTCGAATTTTTTCAGCCAGAAACTCGATTACTTGGCGTAAATTTTTATTGGTTTCACTCATTGCTGCTTTATTTTCCATAATAACACTGACCGAATTCGCTAACTCTGACGTCACTGTCACCTTCTTTTTACTTCGAGTGTTATATTTATGATGATTAGGTTTGTAGTCGAAATCTCTCATCAAAACCGCAATCAACAACAATGCCGATGTACCATCAACTCACAACAAAACAAAAACATTCAAATAGAAATGCACTGTTACAACTGTACCAACTAACAACTTATGTGCATTCAATTTTATTTCTCTTTTGTTTTTTCGTTTTCAACTATTTTTTTTTTTGACTTTGTAAAGTTCAAGGCACTATAACGGTTACGAGAACCAGCGAGCAAATAATTACAACGGCGACTTCTACTTATATATTTTCTTTCTATATGTTTGCAATATGTTTGCGCACTTTATGTTTACACCTGTTAGTCACTTCGATTTTTATTTTAAACTTTATGTTTGCGTACGTTAGTCACTTCGATTTTTATTTTAAACTCTATATTCGCGCAGGTTAGGACGAACGCCCAATTGTAAAATATTTGTATATTATTTTCAAAGTTATAAGTAAAGTAAAGTAAAGTTTATACGTTAAAGCCAAAGCAAAGTAAGGTTTACACATTGATCATTAGTTCACTATTATCTCTTCGATTATTTCAACTTTTTCCAGTTTCCATTTACATGTTCTCGTCTCTTCACTGCTCATCTTGCTACTGACTACTTTCTATTAACTTCTATATATTTCGTTCATTATCAAGTGTAAATCGTAAAGCGTTCACTACTGATTTTTTTTTTTTTTTTAAGTTGTGTGAATAGCGTGTAAGTTTATCAAAACTCATGACTAATTTTTCTATTTTATAATATTGTATTAGCTTCCCTTAATTCTCCGATTATTGAAACGATTTCGTTGCTATGATTGTTGTGACCAGCTGATTGTGATGAAATTAAAAGTGTTAGGCGATCAACCAGTTCAGTAGGATTATCCCAATATTTATAATAAGAATAAGTTAAATTTCATTTAGTTAAACTTGAGCTTATATGTGTGGACTCTGCTGCTGCTGATGTTGCTAATTGCTTATTGAATAACTTTTTATACCCTGTACCAAAAAATGGTAAAGGGTCTATTAAAGATGTGCAAATCGATCTAGCCATGTCCGTCTGTCCGTCTGCCCGTATGTCTATCCATTTGTATGAACAAACGGATCTCGGAAACGGTAAGACTTTCAACCACCAAATTTTGCACGAAGACTCTCCCAATCCATAGGCATAACGAGTTTATTTTTTTTTTCGATATTCGACCTATAACATATAGCTGCCATAGGAACGATCGGGTGAAAACCCACATTTAATAACATAAAACCCTTTTGATTTTCAAGATATCTTCACCAAATTATGGATTTACCAGTTTTAGCTAATGCCCAATTGCATATCTAAATATTATATATATCGAATTATTATATCATATAGCTGTCATTGGAACGATCGGCCGAAAAGCAACATTTACTGAGAAAAACTTTTTTGTTTATTAAGATATCGTTACCCAATTTTGAGTTTAATGATTTTTAATAATATTCAATCATATTTCTGAATATGATAAATATCGGATTACTATAACATATAGCGGCCATAGGAACTATCGGCCGAAAAACAACATTTACTAAGAAAAACTTTTTGTTTATTAAGATATCGTTACCAAATTTTGGATTTTATGATTTTAAGTAATATCAAATCATATTCCCGAATATTATAAATATCGGTTTTCTATAACATATAGCTGCCATAGGAACAATCGGCCGAAAAATGCCTTTTACTACAAAAAAAATTTTTTTTACGAATCCTTATTAGCTCCATATACGGTGTCTAATTTTTTTGTCTTATTTAAAACCGATAAATCTGTTTGTAAGTATGAAGTATTGCTCTCATCAGCGGTGTTAAAAGCAATATGTTCCTTTTCATCATTGTTACTACTTTATTCATTCGAATTTTATTTAGATACTTTAAATGGTGTGCTTGAAACTAATTGAAGAGATTTAAAGCTCCCATCATCATCAGCTTCTGTTACTGCTTCATATTCTTCGTTTCATTCATATTTTCCAATTCTTCCTTAGATTTTTTATTTGTTGCAACTATTCTTTTAATGGATTTATTATAGGAGAGAATTTTTTTTCAAAATTATCGAGTGCTTGTAATTCTGCACTCTTTATCGATCAGAATTTTCTTTTTAGCAAGCTTCTAGTGTTTATAGGTTTTTGCATCATGTTTTCATCCATCATTAATCTCTTAACTTTATAATACTATAAAACAGCTATCAGAACAAACAGCAAACAACTTTTTTCGCTGTGTATTGTATTAGTCGTGCTTAGTTTGCGCTCCGCTGTTTTTATTTAGTTACAACTAATAACTTGTGTTCTTATTACTAAATTGTGCGTTATTAATAGTGAATTTCGTATTATATTCGGTGGTGGCATTAGAATTATTCGGTGCTCTCTTGTGAATTCATTTTTATAAAAATTAAATTCCTTTGTGATTAACTTTGTAATTTTGGTGCTTTGCATTGTTTTGTTTTTGTAAACAAATAGCGAACACCTGTTTTTTGCGCGACTATATTGTATTTGTTGCATAGTGAGTGACTGTTTTACTTTTTTTTATTCAAACGTTCTCTTTCCTTTTTTAGTACTTTCTCCTGCTTTATTAAATTTTAATTGCATACTTTTTGGCTTCTGCTTCCTTTTAAATCCTTCAGTTAATTTTGAATATTTTCAAATTTTTCATTTTTTTATTTATATCTATTCGTTTATTTACTTCTTTAATTTGTTTATTATGGCTTGTTGTTACGCGAAGTGTAAGAAGGCACTTGATGCTGCCATCGTTTCTGTATCGTGTTGGATTTGCGACAACCATGCACATGTCGCTTGTGCCGACTTGAATGGTCGAATCGTGGACAGCATTGCCAAAAATAATGGCTTGCGCTGGTCGTGTCCTGACTGCCGCCCTTCGGAAATAAATTTTTCCAAATTTGTAATGAAATCCCGTAATGCTTTTTCGGAGTTAGTAAAGGATTATAAACGGCTAGGTGAAAAGCTAGAAGTTTATGAAAAATCTTTTGAGGAGTATAAATGTTCTGATTTGTCTCCTAAACGGAAGAAGGCCAAATCTTCTAAAACAAAAGTACCCCCTACAATAGTTATTAGTGCTGATGACAGCCTAAATACTCCTGGTTGCTCAAATCAAAATAGCGACCAGGTGTATTCAACTCCTATGTCAGTTTCTCCTCCAGTTTCTTTTGCTGTGGCAGTTAATACAGGTGTTTCTAACCCTGCTATTGTGCCAATTATACAGCCATCTGTCAAAACTACACCTAAGCCCTTAGTTGTCGTTCCTGTCACTAAAGCTATCTTTGTCTCCCGGTTGGCCATGGACACTACGGAATGTGATGTTAATCATTACATAGTTTCTAAATGTCCATCCATTTCTAATCCTATTATTAATAAGTTTAAGTTTGCACATAAACGTTCTATCTCTTCCTTTAAAATTATAGTTCCGGCCGATTATTTCGCGGAACTGCTTAAGCCCGACTTTTGGCCTAGTAATTGTATTGTGCATGAATATGATTACAAAGATCGGAATAAAGCACCGCCTATTGTAGCTAATTTAGTTCCTGTGCCAAAAAACGTAAAAAGTGCGGCAAAACAGAAAAAAAAGTAGGTAATTCTCAACTATCCACTTTGTTAGTTTCATTTCAAAACGTTAGAGGAATTAATTCGAAACTTAAAAGATTATTTCTTGATAGCTTTTCTTTTGATTCTGATATTATTGTTTTTGTTGAAACCTGGCTCCGTCCAGAAGTCCTTAATTCAGAGATTTTTAATAGTAGCTTTGTTACTTTTAGGAGAGATCGATCTGCGAGAATTGGTGGTGGTGTTCTAATTTCTGTTAGATCGTCCCTATGTGCTGATGAAGTATTTACCCCTTTCTCTGATAACATTGAGTTTCTTTGTGTAAAAGTTTCGGTTGATAATTGCAATATATTTTTAACTTGTTCTTATATTCCACCTTCGTCTGACGATACAATTTACACTGCTCATGTGGACTCTATAAAATTTGTCCACTCTCTTCTCCACAACGCTGACTATTTATTAGTCATGGGTGATTTTAATCTCCCACTTATCTCTTGGTCTCCTTCTGAGCATTCTAATTCCCTTGTACCTGGCTCTTCGTGTAAATTTATTGATGCAATATTAGATGATTCTCTTGAGCAAATAAATTTTATTAAGAATAATATGAATCGTACACTAGACTTAGTTTTTACTGATCATGCCACACATTTTTCAGTGCGTAGGTCTAATCCGTTATCTATCCCTGAAGATAGTTACCACCCTACTCTTCAGTTAGAAATTCTTATGAAGACATCTTCATCGATTTCACCTAGTGGGAAAGCTGATAAATCTTTTTGTTTTAGAAAAACTGATTTTGGTAAACTTAACCAGTTTCTCTTAAATACTGATTGGTCGGCTTTAAATTCCATGGGTGATATCGATGAAGCTGTGCAGTTGTTTAATAAAAAACTTTACTAAAATTTTTTAAAAAATGCGTTCCTAAAGTTAAGGTTTTCCCTGAGTCAAATAGACCAGCATGGTTTTCTCGCGATTTAATTCGGTTAAAAAATCGTAAAAATCGTCTTTTTAATAAATTTAAACGTACCGGTTTGGCAGTTGATTACGCAAATTATACTGTCTCGCGCTACAATTTTAATCACGCGAATAAATTTTACTATAATTCGTATTTAGTCAACGTTAAATTCAATATTAAACGTGATCCTAAGTCGTTCTTTAATTTTATTAATTCAAAACGGAGGTCAAATTCTTTTCCCTCCATTATGAAGCTAGGTAATGTTGAGGGAGGTAATAATGCTGATATTTCTAACTTATTTGCTAGTTTCTTCCAAAATAACTATAGTGATAGTTCTGTCTCAAGTAGTTTTTATTCCGACCCAAGTAATGGGGCCTCTTACCCTATCAATTGCCCTGTTATTGATGAAAGAATTCTTCTGTCTTATTTATTATCTATTGAACCCACTTTTTCTGTTGGTCCTGATGGTATTCCTGCATGTGTTTTAAAGTACTGTGCTAGCGCTTTACTTCTTCCTCTTCGTAAGTTGTTCAATTTATCGCTTACGACCTTTTCTTTTCCTATGGTATGGAAAGAATCCTACATTTTGCCTCTTCATAAAAAAGGTAGTAAAAGGGATATTTCAAACTATCGAGGTATTGCTAAGCTTTGCGCAATACCAAAGTTGCTCGAACATATAATTACTGACCAGCTTCAGCATTATATTATTCCGAATTTGAGTATATCTCAACATGGCTTTTCTAAAAAACGTTCAACTGTTACAAATCTTCTGGAGTTCACTTCACTTGTTTCCAGTGGATTTGCCCGTTGTTGTCAGACAGATGTTATTTATACAGATTTCAGTAAAGCATTTGATAGTGTTTGCCATTCGTTGCTTCTTACCAAATTAGATAGATTTGGCTTTTCGCCTAATCTTGTAAGGTGGATTGATAGCTACTTAAGACGTAGGTCCCAAAGAGTGTTATTTAATGGCTGTGTTTCTAAAAATATTTATGTCCATTCTGGTGTCCCACAGGGCAGCCACTTAGGTCCTTTGCTTTTTAACATTTTCATAAATGACCTTCCATCGGTTATTAAGTATTCTCATGTGCTTATGTTTGCTGATGATGTAAAACTTTGTTTTACTCTGGATTCACTTCATCATCAGAATCCTCTTCAAGAAGACCTCGATCAACTTTCAATGTGGTGTAAGGATAATTTTCTTTACCTTAATTGTGAAAAGTGTAAAGTAATGTCTTTCACTCGTAACAATCCTAGGTTGTATTCCTACTCCTTAAACGGTTCTACTTTAGCACGTGTCTATGAATTTAACGACTTAGGTGTTTTGATGAGCCCGAAACTTAACTATAGTTCTCATATTCTCATGACCACTAATAAAGCTAGAGGTGTTCTTGGCTTTATTAAGAGATGGTCTAAAGAATTTAATGATCCGTATACCACCAAGCAGCTTTTCACTTCTTTGGTTCGTCCGATTTTAGAATATGCTTCATGTGTTTGGAACCCCCAACTCACAACATATTCTGACCGTATTGAATCTGTCCAAAAACAATTTTTGCTTTTTGCGTTGCGTGGATTAAACTGGAATTCTGCAATTCGTCTCCCTTCATACCATTGCCGCCTTAAATTGATTAATCTTCCTACCTTAGCTAGTCGGAGATCCGTGTTAGGTATTCTTTTTCTTCATAACCTGATTAACGGCAGTGTCAATTCTCCTTATCTTCTTGGGAAAATAAATTTTAACGTGCCTTCGCGTTCAACAAGATATTATTTGCCCATTAGACTAAACACTGCACGATCGTCTTTCCTACTGCATGATCCCTTTTATGTTATGTGTTTGGCTTATAACTCCAACTATCACTTATTTTCTAACATAGCCTCTTCTCACACTTTAAAATCTTTTCTTACTTGTAGATTTAATGAAATTACATAGAATTAGATACTTATTTTAATTTAGTCTATTAATAGTCGTATTAATTTTAATTTAGTTTGTTTAATTTTTGTAATTAGTGTTTTTTAATCTATAAGTAAAAATTTGTTAAGTAGATAAAGCAGCTGTTGACCATTTGGTCGTAGCTGTGGAACAGGCACTAGGTCTGGTTTCGTATGTCCTCTTGCTTGGTAGTGCGCTACCACAACGTCTGCGAAAAAAAAAAAAAAAAAAAAAAAAAGAACAGCTAACAGTACAGTTATCACAATAGCTATCAGATTAGCTAACAGAACAGCTTTTCTATTATAACTGCTATCATATCAGTTTGAAGTTATAAACTATACTGATTGGAATATTTAAATTCTTCTCTCTTTTAAATATGAATAAATGTATTAACACATTTTGATGTGATTTAATTTATGAAAACTCATATCCGTTCCAACATGGTCATTATATATGTGTTAAATGTTCATTTCATCTTGCTTAAACAATATAATTATATTTGCATTGTCTCGTATCAAATGTTTAGGTATCCGTGTATATGTTTGACATAAATAAAAACTATCGATATTTTTATAACTGCATATACAAAAGTATGAGCATATGTTATTCTATTTCTCACAAGCAACGTCAT
>JBAMBQ010001731.1:0-15906 GCA_037044495.1 Stegana nigrithorax | reverse complement strand
CACTTTATGTTTACACTTGTTAGTCACTTCGATTTTTATTTTAAACTTTATATTCGCGCATGTAAGGTTTGGACGAGCCCCCAATTGTAAAATATTTGTATTTTATTTTAAAAGTTATAAGTAAATAAAGTAAAGTAAAGTAAAGTTTACACATTAAAGCCAAAACAAAGTAAGGTTTACACATTGATCATTAGTTCACTATTATCTCTTCGATTATTTCAACTTTTTCCACTTTCCATTTACATATATCTTATATCTTCACTGCTTCTCGCTCTACTTCTGCCTACTGATTAATGACTGCTTCTTACTGGTGACACTAGTCACTGCGACTAGCCCTAGTTGCTATCCCATGTATGACATCTATTAACGCTTTCTAGTTAGAAACTTCCGATTTGCAATTATTGGTGGTGTTATGAAATTTTATTAAATAGATCCCCGTTATGCGGAGTTTGCCTTTATGCGTAGTTACGTTACCGTTAAAGTCGTTCAATAGCACTATTGCAGCTTTCATTGTTGCCACTTCAGGAATAAGGTGGGTATTGCTAAACAGGCAGGTTGAATTAAGCTTGTTGAACATTTTTAAGATACAAGAGTCGTTGGAAATTTCGGTGATTTGGTTTCTTTAATAAATTGTCGTAAAATTTATTCTATTACAATTTGCATTAAAGCTGCATATTTCTCGTGCGTTCATTATCATTTTCTTAAAGCTTAGTTCAATGATTGTAGTGTTTCTTTTTAGGTACTGTAATTATATAAAGTATTTCTTGTTTATTATTTAGTAAGCTTCTGCCGTTATCATAAATATGACTGCAAATTTTGGCTAATCCGTAATATATAGTCAATAAGAAGGAAGTTGCGTAGTCAGTAAACCGTATGTGTGCTCTCACTAAGTGAATGAATAAGGATAGAAAACTGTTAGAGGAAAATTATATTCCTTAATGGTTTCTGATGCAGCTTTTACGAACTATTTTCCCTATTTCTGTTAGAACGCTTTATCTATTTACCTTTACTATTGTTAGAGAAAAAAAAGTACATATTTGATTCGATTTATTTATATTAGTTTTGCTTTGCAATACTATTCTATTAATGATTTTGTATCAATAATTGTAAGTTACTCTTTATTAAGGAACCGGTTGGCTATGCTTTCATTAACCCTTTGTATTCATTTTGGTGTCTATGCTTTACATATGTTAGTTCTAAGTAAATGCGCTTGCTAACTGACAGATGAAGTAGTAAGAGCGCGTTCTACTTCGTTGCAAATATATGAACAATTTACTTTACACCTCCATCCTGAGTTTGAAGAGAAAAAGTTGTTGTGTATGCGAGTCGTGTTTAAATTCCGCTCCGTGGAAACTTGCAATTCCATTATTAATTTAATTAAAAAAATACTGTAGTGACTTACTCTGGATCGAGACAAGGCGCAATGCTTGTGCGCTTGTGGTCGGCGTTCCTGGGAGCCAATTAATTGTTTTTCTGTGAAAAATTAAAAAACACATAAGTAAAATCGCCTAAAAAATAAAATAGACAAGGTTATATAAATATACTAACCCATTAATAGCGGCATTAAAGAAGTCATTAAGTCCGTCCCTCTTGCACACCACCTGGCAGAGGTCATACGGATCAACCCAGTCATTAAACGTACCGATAGATTATCGACATACTACCTTATAGACAATCTGTCTTAATATTCTTTAACCAGAGAATACAGAGATATAAGAAGACTGTAGCATACACAATAAATTATATATGAAGATAACAAAATATTATTAACACAATAAATTGTATTGTTACAAACATATGAAAATAATAAAATATAATCAAAACAACAACATCATAGTAGCATACATGCATAGTGACGTCACAATGTCATAATAAATTATTGGCTAGGCAGAATAACAACAACAGACGAGTATAGTATGCAAGTGACAAGACACCAACAAGCAATTATTGTCTCAACAACAACAATGAGAGCATTGAAAACAATAAAAAGGAGACGTCACACGCTCTAGAAACTTCCTTTACGTTCGAGACATTATAATTCTCAACTGGTTTTAGCGAATTATAATACATCAGCGGAGCATAAACCCACAGTAGATATTGGTGGCCTCAAAGTCAGTTTAACAAACGCACAGTGACATGATAATTTTGAGTCAAGCTAACTAACAAAGTTGGCCAAGACCCGGATATAAAAGGGAGCGGGGGAGGGGTAATACTTAGGGTGCAATCAGTCGTAGTGCAAAAGATTAATTTGACCTACGAAACTTCTCTTTACAATGGGTCGTAGTGCCAAGGATTAACTTGACCTACTCAAATTCTCTTAACAATCAATCGTAACGCCAGGGAGTAACTTGCCCTACGGAACGTCTCTTAAAACAGTCGTAGTGCCAATTCCTTGGGAAAAACAGTTCGTTACAAGACGCATCACTTACAAATAGAATTTCAACTTCGAATGACAAAATCAGCCAGCGGCGGGAAGCATGTAGTTGAGGACACTCTGAACTTGCGAGAGCAAAATTTAGAAGTCTGTTCTAATTTACTCTGTTATTGTTTTCCCTTTCATACCTACACATGTGCAGCTTGCACACATGCTTCTTATGACAATTGCTTGTTTTTACTTTGATTTTGGTTTTCATGCTTTGTGTGTGCAATTTTCATATAGTTTGTGTTCATATTGCTTCCTTTTTCAGCCAACACATGCGCTGCTCACACTATTGCTAAGTGTGAAGTTTTGTTTATTTTAGGGTTGATTTTTGATGTTGGGAATGAAAATGTTTATTTAAAATGTAATTCATTTCAAAAATTGTGCATGTTTCACAATATTTTTTAATTATAAATTAATAATTATTCAATTATAAATTAATACAAATTGTATTCAAATTCCTTAAATTGCCATATTCATTAATTTATACTGCATAGTGAAAGACCAAAATAAATCGTGCATCAACTATTCATACTTTGCTTAGTCGGCTGAAATTGTCTTCATGCAAATTGTTCAGCACTCACCTCCAATCTGCACGAACTTGTGTTTCGAATGCTCGCCAGTTCTTTTGATCCATATGTGGTGAATAATTGGTCTAGATTTTAATAAATTAAATTTGCAAATTATCATTTTCACCAATATTGAATGATTGTTCCAAAATATTTTAATTAGCTTTGATCTTTTTCATGCACACAGCCAATGCGTGAAAAAGCCGCTTTGAGAAATTATATGCCTGTAACAATGAAGAAGCAGAAGCAATATTTTACAAATATTAAATTGCTTGAAAATTGTAACTTCTGAAATCATGACAAATTCGCTTATTAGTGTGTATATATGCACAAACTCCAGGTGTTGCTGTCCAAAGGCATACACAAATTCAATTCGACAGCCTTTTTGAAGGGAGACTATTTTACCGAGGTATATGTCCAAAAAAAAGGTAACAGAATTCAAAGGCACGATGCTTCAGAGACAAAGAGGGGAGACGCACAAAACAATGCGCATTAACTTGTGCGTGGTCGTCTACACCGTAGAGAATGATTGCTTACGCATGAGTAAGAGAGAGATAAAAAATGCTTCACTGATTGTACTGATTCGTGAGCAAATAATAAGCAAACAAACGAGAGAGTAAATTTCGCTCAGACAACATTTCATGTAGCTCACGTATACACACATATTGCTGTGTAATACTCATAGATCGTTGCCTTCCTTAGCTGCTGCTAATATGGATGGAAACATTAAAATATTCTGAGACAGGTTTTATATGAATGTTGTTATTGTTGTGCACATTGTAGCATTACGCCAGTAATATGAGTGACCACTAATATGTTTATTAGTAATGATATTTGTAATTATTATTAACGACGTTCTACTACTATGCACCGGTGACAATGGAGTGCAATAGTGAATTGATTCTTTCCCACTTCTTATAGAATATACATAGTAACTAAAACTTCATTCCTAACATTTTGTGCATTAGGTTTACTTCAATAGTGTGCTTATATCGGTGAGGCACATTACTTTATTTTTATACCAGGCACACATGAAGAGCAAAATGAAATGCCTATGACAATAAAGAAGTAGCAGCAACACAAAGCCAAAAATATATTCTGTAGACGAAGAAATAATCAAAATTTCAAAATTATGACAAATTCTTTTCTGCATGCACACACAAACTCTTGTATTTCAGACGATACCGTCGACTAGCGACTATTCATACCAGGCACACAATAAAAGCAGAATGAAGACCGTAAAAATTAAAAATAAGCAGAATATTTTCTCAAAACGGAGACATATGAAATAGCTTGGCAATTCAAACTTCTAAAATGATAAAAACGCACAAACAAACACGTATATTTCAGACGGTTCCATCGAATAGCCACTTTTCGTAGCAGGCACTCATAAAATGTGGCAAGCAAAAGAATTGTCTGTAGCAAAAAATTTACTCATTCGTCTACTTCAACAACAAAAACACTCTTGCATTGCCAAAAAAAAATGGCAATGCCACACTCATGACAACTAGAAAAAAATGAGCAACAACAAACTTTTTTCGCTGTGTTTGGTTGTGGTTGTGTGTAGCTTGTGAACTAACAATTTAATAATTTATATTAGTATATTGGTGCTTTTGATAGTATAACTAGTGTTAACTAAAATAAACTAGAAAAGCAGGGCTATAGTCGGGCGCAACCGACTATCGAAAACCCAATCCAAAACTGAATATAGTTTTTTGTTTCTTTAATATTTGGTATTCATTATGTAAGGATATCTCGAAAAAAAAAATTTTTTTTTTAGGAATAGGCATTTTTCGATTGAAACCGATATTTATGATATTCGGAAATATGATTTGATAATACTTACAATCATCAAATCTAAAATTTGGTAACGATAACAAATAAAAAAGCTTTTCCTAATAAATGTTGTTTTTCGTCCGATCGTTCCTATGGCAGCTGTATGTTATGGTAATCCGATATTTATAATATTCAGGAATATGATTGGATATTATTAATAATTATTAAACCCGAAATTGGGTAACGATATCTTAATAAACAAAAAAGTTTGTTTCAGTAAATATTGTTTTTCTTCCGATCGTTCGTTATGGTATAGATCGAATATCGAAAGAAAAGAAACTCGATATGCCTATGGATTGGGAGAGTCTTCGTACATAATTTGGTCATTGTAGCTCTTACCGTTTTCGAGATCCGTTTGTTCAAATAGTCGGACAGACAGACGGACATCACTATATCGACTCGCCTTTCGATGCGGATAAAGAATATATACTTTATGGGGTCGGCCACGCCTCCTTCTGACCGTTACATACATTTGCACAACTTTAATATACCCTTTACCATTTTTTGGTACAGGGTATAAAAAACTAATTCTTTTATCATAGATTGGTGTTTTTGCTGATTAAAATTGTTTTAATTAATAATTGCTTACTAAAACTTTAATTTTGCTAAAGTAACTTAGTGCTTTCAGGGGTATTATTTGTTTTTGTAAGCTAGCTTTGATCAGATGTTTTCAAGTCGCCCGACACGTAATTGTAGCATAAGTGAGTGACCGTATTAAACTGTTATTGGTATATTTTTCGTAGAGACTTTCTTTACGATTTTCACGGTATTCTTTTACTTTCTTTTGCACTTGCAGTTTTAATTGCTTTTTAATTACATAATTTTATTTTTTATTTTTTTAACACTTCAAATAATCTTATTTTTTTATTTTAAAATGGCCTGATGCTTTGATAAATGTAAAAAATCACTTGAAGAAAATGCAGTTACCGAGGCCTGTTGGTTTTGCGATGATCTAGCTCATGTCGGTTGTGCCGATCTAAATGGAAGAATAGCGGATATGATTACCAAAAACATTGGTCTGCGGTGGTCTTGTTCGAATTTTCGTTTTACATAAATAAATTTTTCAAAATTTATTTCGAAATCTCGTATTGTCTTTTCTAAATTGGTTAAGGATTATAAGTCTTTAGGTTCTAAAGTTTAAACTTATGAAAAATCCTTAGAGGAGTACAAATGTGTCGACTTGTCTCCTAAAAGGAAGAAGGCCAAATCTTCCAACAAAAATATGCCCATAATTACAATAAATGTGGACGAAATCCCTAAGACTCCTTATTACATTAGCAATGCAGATAGTGCACAGGTGTTTTCTACACCCTTGGCTGAACCACTAGTAGTTGATAGTATCATTCTAGCAAGTTTTGCTCCTTCAAATAGCATTGATAATGCTTTTCAACCAAATTCTATCATCTTAAATAGCGTTCCCCCTTAACCTAAACAGTTAGTAGTGATCCCCCCAACAAAAGCTGTTTTTATATCTCGGCCAGCAGCTGACACTTCAGAAATTGTTGTAAATCATTACAGTACTTCTAAAGTTCCGTTGGTAACCAATATTAGTACAATGAAATTCAAATTTACTGACAAAAGGGCGATACAATTTTTTAAAATACGTTGTTCCTATTGATCATCTTCAAAAACTGCTTAAACTCGACTTTTGGCCAAGTAATTGTATGGTTCATGAGTACAACCACAAATATCGGAAAAAGGCACCATTAGCATATACCTTGATAGTTTTTCTTTTGATGCTGATATTATAGTTTTCGTTGAAACTTGGCTCCGGCCGGAAATCTTAAGTTCTGAAGTTCTAAATGGCAATTTTGTGACTTTTAGAAATGATAGGCTTGATAGAAAAGGTGGTGGAATCCTCATTTCAGTTAGGTCGTCCCTCTGTGCTGATTTAGTGGATATTCCGTGTCCTGACATTATTGAGTTTCTCTGTGTTAAAATATCACTTGGTAACTATAATCTCTGTGTAATTTGTGCTTACATCCTTCCATCTTCTGTTGAGACAGTTTACTTAGTTAATGCAGACTTTATGAAACCATTCGTTCCCTTCTTCATAACACTGACTACTTATTGGTCATGGGAGATTTTAATCTCCCTCTAGTGTCGTGGTCACCTTCTGATCTATCAAATGGTCTTGTACCTGCACCTTCGTTTTCATTTATTGATTCAGTTCTTAAAAATTCACTCGAACAAATTAACTTTATAAGAAATTCTAAAAATCGTATGCTAGACCTGGTTTTAACTGATTGTCCCAGTAATGTTTCCATAAGTAGGTGCAGTCCGTTATCTACCCCTAAAGATAGTTATTCCCCCACATTTCAGCTGGAGCTGTAAGTGGAAACTCATTCAGTAGTACTTTTAAAAATAAAAACGAATTTAAAAAGTGCCTGAAAGAGAAATTAAAACTCTTGCCATAAAATATTGCTACCATTCTTACAGTATTCAGTAAAGTGATAGGTTATGTCATTCATTCCTAGCTATCAAAGTGAGTGAAGGAAATAATTTAATAGCAAATTCGTTGAAATTAAGTAAACGCATTATTCATTAGCGATAGCGATAGTGATATAGAATTGAGAGAGTTAATACGCCGACATAATAACCTTTCAATACACGATAACGCAGATAGAAATAGATCAGTGATGTATGCAGAACAGCTCCAGCAGTATGTGCAGGCGGCGCTGGAATAATACAGTCAGGTTATGGAAGAAGCAAGGCAGGCATTAACAGCGCAAAACATTTAGTTACAGCGAAGGCTTGCTGAATTGACTCAGCAGGTCGAGCAAGTTAGAGTATCCGCACCAGAGGTGGACACCAAAAAATACCTATAGATAGGAATAAAATATGTAGTGAATCATTGGACGCCGTTAAAACGTTGCCGGAATTTCATGGTGACCAAGAAGATTACATGTCATGGCGGCAGGCAGCTCATGACGTGTATGAAGGGTTTGAAGGCTTTGAGGGCATTCTTTGACTCCACCAAGCGATAACAATCATTAGGTGCCGTTAACCGGGCCCTGGCCTCTTTTAATACTGAGCTGAATTTCAAGGCAATAATAAGCAGGCTCGATAATACCTATTTCGATAAAAGAGCACTCCATGTGATAGAGCAGGAGTTAGCAACGCTTAGATAGGGCAATTTGACCTTGGCACAGGGTCCAACCACGAGCGGTAATCTTCTGCTGATAACTACGCTCATGCTTTGGAAGAAAAGGGACGAAACCAGGCCCAGAGAGGTCGAGGCCAAGTAAACCAAGGACAGTAACCGCAGGAGCAGTGGGGTAGCAAACAAAACCAGAAGAAAAATTCCAACTTCATTAGGCAGGGTAACCAGAACCAGGGCAACGCTCTTGGGACGCCGTAGAAAAAGTTAAGGTCGACCCATCAATGTCGCACTTCCGCCAGCCTGCACGATATCAGGGCCTACCGTTCGCAGGGACAGAATAAACTTTAACAGAATTGGATAAGTTCAGGTCAGGGGCAGAGGCAGCTGCCGAGGAGCAGGAAGTCGAAGCTATATATGAGGCAGATCCTGTGAAATTTTTTTGGGAAAATCCCTGCTTCCGTTCATACAACGGACATTAGCAAGTATGAACCTGAGGTTCTTAGTGGACTCTAGGGCTGCTAAGGAATTATATTAGGCCGTTACAAGGGATAAAGAAAATTTATCCCGTCGACACCCCATTCCTGGTAAAATCAATAATGGGATTCAATAAGATCCAGCACAACCGCTATATGTTCATGTTCGGAAAGGCCACTCCTTTCTTTATACTCCCGAAACTCTCAACGTTTGACGGTATTATAGGCTTGGACTAAAATGTAAATGCAACCATCGGCTTTAGAGGCAAGGTTATTCATTTTGAAACTGGACAGGAAATCAATTAGTTTCGCAAATGGGAAGATATGAATTTCACAAAAATTTTTCACCACCTTTTGGGTGGTCGACAAAAAGAGTGTAGATAATTCAGGAAATATGAAAAAACGCTTAGTGATAGATTTTCTGAATCAGAAGATCGATTGATGGTATATACCCAATGAAAAGTAGTTCCATGATACTCTTAAATCTGGGTAAGGCCAATTTCTTCACGACTCTCGACCTAAAGTCATGGTATTACTAAATTATACTCGCTGAAAAAGATAGAGAAATAACCGTTTTTTCAGTGAATGGTGGCAAATATGAATTCTGCCGACTTACGTTTGGTCCATCGATAATGTTCTCCGCAAACAAATCGGAAAATCGTGCTATGTGTATGTCGATGATGTAATTGCATTTTCTGAGACTGAGGCAGAACGCGTAAAGTACATAGAGTAGGTGTTGAAAAACTTACAAGACGCAAACATGAGAATTTCACGGGAAAAATCACACTTCTTCAAAGAGATTGTCGAATACCTGTCATTCATTGTGTCAAGAAGGGGAACTAGGACACACCCGGATAGAGTGAAGACCATTCAGGAGTTTGTTAAACCCTCCACACTGTTTGCACTCAACTCATTCCTAGGAACTGCTTTAGAAACCATGTAAAAGTCGAAGAAGCACAGGTTGAGTCATGGTGCTCGGCAAAAAAAAAAAACAACATGTTATCCAGGTCTTAAATAAAAACAATTTGGTCAATGTGGTCAAAGAAGTGGTGAATCAAAGCGTGGTCAATGCAATACACTGTAGCTTGCCGATATTAGCTATAATTCAACACGAATTAGTTAGGAGCTTCCCAGCAACAAAATTTCGGTATGCAGAAAAAAACGAAGAATGGGAGATTGCTATAACAAAGCACTATCGTGCCCAAAGAGCCGCACAAGAAAATGTAAAGCAAATTCTTAATGACTAATATTTCCCAAAAATGTCAAAGCTCGTTAATGAGGTAGTCGCTAACTGTAGGAGAAATCAAAATATGACCGACATCCGTAGAGACAACTCATAGGCAAGACGCCTATTCCGTCGCATACATTCGAAATACAGCATATTGATATCTTTTCAAAGGACAAAAGATACTTTTTGACATGCGTAGACAAATTCTCTAAATTGCCCTGCTCCAAATGATCAACTTCTTCCCCAAAATAAAGACAATTTATTATAACAATGAGACGTTGCTAAGCTCAGAGACTATCATATCAATGCTCAGAGGTTGCCCGTTGCCCAAAAATCGAAAGAAAAATTGATGACACTTTTGACTTGATCATACAAGCAACTATTGAATATAACAGAACAATTCACTCGACTAACAAAACAAAAATAGCCCCTTGATAACATTCATTCCGCCCCACCTGAACTCGAACAGGAGATAACATATAAAATTTATAGAGCACAAGAAGCCCAACCAGACAAGGTCTTCCGGGTAGGTAACAAACTTACGCCCCTATATGTAGGGGAAAGGATCGAGGCGAACTTGGGGAGAACAGTCCTTATTCGAGGGAGGGCGGTCCACGAGGACAATATATGATAAAATAAAAATTGTGTCCAACTCACTTAATTTAAAAAAATTTTTGATAGTTTTTTTTTTACTGCTACTCTCTGCCAAGAAATTTGTACGAAACTTGGTTAGCTAGGAAAAGGATGTTAACAATAAGAATCAAAAGTTAATTTTATCAGTAATTTTGGCAGAGGGAAACCATAATTAACCCAATGACCCTCGATAATGAGGACCTCAAAAGCATACTGAATGAGCGTGTCACAAACCTTAGTATAACACAATTGGAAGTAGCTAGTATAAGGATTTCCCAAAAAAGAAACAAAAAACACTATAAGTTCTAATATAAGAAGGTTCCTATTTTTTCCGTCGCACATGCCGGTATGGTTTCTGCCGGTCATCTAATGCAGGACGACATAGACAATAGCATTCTGAAAACTGGATGTAGAAGAAATGTGCGCACTACGCCACAGAGATGGCATAAATACTTCAACCACTGAACGGTCAATATATGTGGGCTTTACGTATCTCACACTGACGCTGGTGGTCTTCTGTATTGCGCTGGTGAGACGACACTTTAAACGAAAATGAGAAGCCGACAGTCTACAGAGGGCAGTAAGGAGTTTAACGAAGCCCGAGGACATCCTTCACTTAAGTAAGGGAGGCGTTATCACGACCGCACAGAAAGTAAGTTGGTCAGCGTAAAAGATGCTCTGACCGACGCCGGCAACAAACTCCTTTAGCATTGGCAGACAAAGGCAATGCACTTGAGTTGTAATATGATCGCCACATGCGCCGAAAAATGCATGTTAACAAATGACGGAAAAGAAGCACTGGTAGATCAGCACGTGGCCGCCATAACAACGACGTGGCATGTGCAAGGCTAGGTTTGAAGTAAGCTAGATATTTAAGTGATTTTTAGTCTCCCTTAGGAACTCACTTGTTAATGTATAAATGCGCTCGCGGCGGTCATACTTAACGTTTTAATTAAAACAGCTTACGCACTGGCAACTGCAAATAAAATTTTAACTTTTAAAAAGTACAAAAAACTCTTGTTTAATTTGCCTACATATTCTTTTTGCATAACCTCTATTACCTGACTGCTAGTGAAATAGTATATATACAAAGCGAAAAAAAAAAACACAAAGGAATATGATTTATTATATGGACGTCACGTTAAAACTAATTTAGCAATGTTATAATTATTGTGAACATATATTTGTGACCAAATATGTATTTTAACAATTCTATGTATGTACATTTGCATTATTCTTCATTAGTTAACCTTACTTGAATAAACGTAGTCAAATCAAACGGTCGTATTCTCTTAAACTCTAACAATAAGGTTATGGGCCCAGCAGCGTAAAAGTCGAAATAAAAAGTATTGTAAAAACGTGTTTCGGAAAATCTAGTAAATATGTCAAGTGCCGTATTCAATATCGAAAAACTGAATGGTGACAACTATGATAATTGGTCATTACAGATGAAAAGTGTTTTGATTACGCGTGATCTTTGGAAGCACATTGTGGGGACTTGTCCAGAATTGTCGAAAAGGCATAGTTGTCAATTAGTGATCAAAAAGCCCTAGCAACAATAATTCTGTGCGTATAGCCAACTGAACTGATTCATATAAAGAATAGTGGATTCGCGGTCGAAGCATGGATGAAACTCGAAGAGATATATTATGCAAGGGGGCCAGCGAGAAAAGTGACTTTGTTTAATTTTTCTGTCAATTTTATCACTGTGCAGCCTACCAGTCGACATGGAAAATTTTGTGGTCGCCATGGAATGTCGTGATCCATCGCTAGCATCTCTAGGTCAGTTGAAGGTGAAAATCCTGGAAAAGGTGCAACGTCGTGGCCGTAAAGGAAAGACGAGCGAGCAAGAAAAAGCTTTTGTAGCAGAAAAAAGAAATAATAGACAACGGCATCCGCGGACAGATCGAAGAAGCTACTAAGATAACGAGAGAGAGCTTCCAATATAAAGTGTTATGCATACGGAAAACGTGGACACATCGAAGCGCATTGCAAATAAAATGCAAAGACAAATTCAGCAATGAGTGCAATCACTAACGTATGCAAAACGAAGAGTGAGCAGTGGATTTTGGATAGCGGTACTTCTTCTCACATGTGTCGCGAAAGAGCGTATTTCGAAAAGATAACAAAAATGAATGAGACAATAATTTTAGCGTCGGGAGTAAAGTTAAAATCACTTCAGTGCAGTGACATTTTGCTACGAAATGTTTTATTTGTGCCCGAATTGAACAATAATAATTTATCTATTGGTAAAATAATTAAAAGTAATAATTTCGTGAAATTTACAAATAATAAAGGGCGCGTATATAATAAAAACAAGGAAACAACTTTTATTGGTAATTTGAATTCCCGCGGTGTATTTGTTGTGGATCTTTGGCAAAAATACGAACATTTAAATAGAGTGCAATATGACAAAAATATAAAATACGATTTATGGCACAGTCGGTACGGACATATAAACATACGCGATTTAAAGACACTCGCAAACAAAGAAATAGTGCACGGTATGAAACTAGACGACGGAAAAGAATTCTCGTGTGAAATATGCGAAACTTGTAAAATTACAAGAAAACCATTCGAACAATTTGATGGCATATTCACCAAAAATAAACTAGAAATAATTCATACAGATATCTGTGGACCCATGCGTGTAGCGTCAATAGTGGGATCAAGTTACTTCATAACATTTATAAATGATTATACACGATATGTGACAACAAATTTCTTACGGAAGAAATCGGACGCATTTAATGTATTTAAAGACTTTAAAACAACAATCGGGTTGCAAAATAAAATGTTTAAGAAGCGATTATGGTAAAGAATATGTAAACGCGGAATTTAAAAAACTTTTGCGAGAAGCAGGTATACAACATCAGACGACAGCGAGTTATACCCCCCAGAAAAATGGAATTGCGGAAAGGGCAAATCGAACGCTTATCGAGATGGCGAGATGCATGTTAAGTGGAGGTGAATTACCACAACTTTTATGGGCAGAAGCCATAAATACGCAACATACTTGCGTAATCGTGCTTTAACCAAGTTGATAAATAACAAAACACCGTATGAATGTTGGTTCGGAATAAAGAACTTAAAAAAGTTTGGATGTGATGCAGTTTATTTAATCAAGAAACCAGGTATATCCAAATTTGCACCGAAATGATTAAGAGTTACGTTTGTAAGTTATTCTGAAAAATCGAAAGCTTATCGGTTATACGATGAAAGCAACAGAGCAATCATCGTTTCGAGAGATGTCATATTTTTTGAAAAAACTTTTTCCAATGTAGAGGACAAATGTGAAGAGGAAGATAAACTAAATGATTTTGAATCTACGTCCACAACAGCGGAAAACAGAACTTGCGATGAAAATCATGATGAAAAAGTTGTGACTATAGCTGAAGAAGAAAATGAAAACGCCAGCGCAGATAAAGAAGAAATTAATGTGGTAGCAGATAAGCGAATAGGAGGACGACCGAAAATTGTACGTAATGGCAAACCTGGACGTCCAAGAAAAGAATATAGAGTGGCAGAACAAAGCGTTAATCATCTCGAAATTGCAATTCATGTGAACGATATGTAGAATCCAATGACGGTAAAAGAAGCATTGGATAGTGAAAATGCGTAACATTGGAAAAAAGCTATGAAATTGGAATACGACACATTAATCGACAATAATATTTGGAAACTAGTGAACGACAACGAAAATAAATATGTGATTGGTAGCAAATGGATTTTTACAACAAAGCGCAAAGCGGATGGAAATATTAAAAAATTTAAAGCGCGATTAGTAGCTCAAGGTTGCGCCCAACGGTCAAAGCTTGACTGTACTGAAACACATGCACCAGTGGTGCGATATACAACGATAATGACAATTTCGGGACTGGCGGCGATGAGCGGGTTACTGGTAAATCATATTGATATCGTGGCGGCGTATCTAAATGGAATCTTAGAAGAAGACGTATACATGAGACAGCCGGCGATGTTTACCGACGAGAAACAACCGAAAGCAGTGTGTAAACCAAACAGGTCGATATTTGGTCTAAAGCAAGCTGGACACGATTGGAACAGAAAAATATTATATCTGAAGTACTAGGTCAAATGGGGTTCGATCGTTGCTTGACGGATAGCAACGTATACACAAAGAATTTAGATGGCGACATCAATATAATTGCGGTTTATGTCGATGACATATTATTGGCGTGTAAATCTAAAGATGAAATTGAAAATATTATTAATGCATTGAACAAGCACGTTAATGCCATTGATAGAGGTCCAATAAAATTCGGTTTGGGACTTGAAATTGAACGGGATGTACTGAGAGGCGATATTTCGATACAACAAAATCGATATACACAAGAGTTGTTGACAAGATGGAACATGCAGGACTGTAAGCCAGCGTATACTCCATGTGCAGCTGGTACAACATTTAATAAGTGCACAGAAGAAAATTTTTGTGACATCTACGACATCCATCAATATCAATCGTTGATACGCTCTTACGTATTTGGGAGAAGTTTCGAGACCAGATATTACTCAAACAGTATCCAGTCTATAGCAATTCAACACCCATCCTCACAAAGAGCATTTTGTAGCGGCAAAACATATTTTGCGTAACTTGAGAAGAAAAACTAAAGGTATAATCTCATATAGTGCTAAACGTGAAAATTTTGTTTGTTATTCAGATTCTGACTGGGGATCAGACACAGCTGGCCGAAAGCTGCATTTTAATGTTTGCCGGCGGCGCAGTGGCATGGGAAAAAGCAAACTGTGGTGTTTTTGTCGACCATGAAAGCAGAATACATTGCCTTATGCCAGGGTGCCAAAGAAGTAGCTTTTCATAGAAGTACTTTTAAAGAGATGGGTTTCTCAGAATACGTCAAAGATGCAACGGTAATGCGATCGGACAATCAAGCAGCAATAGCCATCGTCTGAAATCCAATGGTACATAAAAGAAACAATCACATTGATATACGGTATCACTACGTTAGAGACAAATACAATAATAACGAAATAAACATTGTGTACGTCTCGCCTAATGATAACATTACTGATATTTGTACTAAATCTTTGACCAGAGAAAAACACAATCGTTGTTGTAACTTAATGAAGTTTAAGTTTTTAATTTCTTAATTAATTTTTTTCGAAATACATATGAATTGAGCCGGAGTTTGTGAACATATATTTGTGACCATATACATATATTTTGTAACAATTCTATGTATGTACATTTGCATTATTTTTTTTTAGTTTACCTTACTTGAATAAACGTAGTGAAACCGAACGGTGGTTTTCTCCATTTCTTTTATTTCGTTTTACCGCTGCACCAAAAACCTCTAACAATTATTGATAAATATACTTAAGTACCAAAAAAAACCAAAGGTATTTTATTTTTTTTTTATTTTTTTTTTTTTTAATTTATGCTTTATTAACATTAACTTACATAGAAGCGAAATAAAACACAACATTACATATTGCACCTAGTAGACTTGCACTAATAAACAATTCTCGTAAGAATAGGAGATTTAATTGACTAAGTCACAGGGTTTAGTTCGCATTAGGCGACGTATTAACCCTTCTGTATGGATCAGTCTCGAAGCTTCAGTGTTCACGTGTACTGCGAGTCTATAATTGTGTGCCTTTGCCACTAT
>JBAMBQ010001729.1:0-17594 GCA_037044495.1 Stegana nigrithorax | reverse complement strand
TCCCTGCAGCTAGGACAACAAGAGATGGCTGTTAATAGAAACTCGCCCGACCTAAGGTTATTAGGACCAAGGGAATTCCCACACTCCCCGGGAAACGAAACTCGTCGTAGCGACCACCAGCGATCTACAGATGATAGCGGTAGCCGCTCGTCGAGTGGGTTTCTCCGGAGAAAGTAGGTAGTATCATACTGGCTTGGCGTATCAGGTTCGATGGGGAAAAGGGAGGCATAGCGGCATCCGAGTTCATATACCGTGTCCGTGCGCTCACCGCTCAAAATCTGAACAACGACTTCCAAGCTGTATGTGACCATCGCCATTTATTGCTGTTAGGAAAAGCGTCAGACTGGTTTTGGCACTTCCATAAGAAGAACCCTCGATTTCCTTGGGAAGTTTTCTGCTTCGCATTCCGAGACCAATACGAAAAAGTCGATAGCGACGTAGAAATATAGTTGAAGATTTCAAAATGCCATCAAGGGGAGAACGAACCGTTCGATCAGTATCAGTTTACCATAGAAGACCCAGCGAGAAAATTACAACATAGCTTACCAGAACCAGAATTAGTAAAACTGTTGATAGACAACTCCAAGACGGCATTAAGACTCGGACTGCTACATCTACCGATATACTCTATAGCTAGGCTGTGGGAAGCAGTAAAGCGTCACGAGAAGTTCTACGGCGAGTAAAAGAACCCGGTAACTAGGAACTGTTACCCACACCGTCGTCCCATATCCGAAGTTGGTCTGGCGAATTTAGCCCAAGCACTTCCTGACATTGAAGAGATCACGGAAAAAAAGTTTAAGTGCTGGAACTGTGACCAAATGGGGCATAGATTTGACGATTGCGTGGGACCACGACGAATCTTCTGCTATGGGTGTGGAGCGAAGAACACCTACAAACCACACTGCAGGAAGTGTAATCCGACGGGAAACAGGACCCGGGATGTTCAGACGTCAACCTAGCTGACGCATCTCTCAAAATTCAAAAATATGGCGCCTGCCAGACGGATGCAGACGACCAAGACATAAAAAATGAAGGAGATCCGTCCACCCAACATAAAGACATTAAAATACAGCCGTTCCACGTACGCTTGGCTAACTACAACCAGGTTAGGCAACGTATCTTCTGGGGCTGCGATGGCATACGGTATCCAAATCCGTCTAGACGATCAACTAGACGCGTCAGGCAACTGTGGCTATCCATCCGTTCGTCCCGGAAAAAGTTAATATCAGCTATTTTTGTGGATAGGGACGACCGTATGTATACCAAATTAGACTTAGAGGGCAGAAGTTACTTAGGTCTACTCGATTCAGGTGCTTCGGTCAGTTGTATAGGGAATACAGCAGCTAGAGATTTTATGAGTTCGGGCAAGTTCATAAAGTGCGGGGGCAACATCAAGACCGCCGACGGCAACTTAAGTCCCGTAGAGGGAAGAATTAGTTGTAATATAACTTACAGAAACCAAACCAAGCCCATACAATTTTTCATAATTCCGAAATTAAAACAAGGCAAGTTTTCCTTGGTCAACCGGCTGATTGACGCCCAGGTTACAGAACTTTCAGTGGAGGAAGATAACCTAGAGGGCCAGTCCTACCGACATAGGTTGACAAGCGAACAAAAGCAGCGGTTAGCTGAAGTGGTTACGCGGTTTCAATCATACGATCGAGACGGCCTCAGTCGAACCAGTCTGATTTCACACTGGATCGATGTGGGAGACGCCAAGACAGTCAAACAGCGACACTGGCCGGTATCGCCGGCTATAGAGAAATTAATGTTCGAAGAAGTTGATAGCATGCTAAGACAAGGCATAATAGAACCGGACAGTCCATGGAGTAGCAACTGTGTTTTGGTAAAAAAAGGGACAAAACATAGGCTCTGCATGGACTCCAGGGTAGTTAATAAGTTCACGAGAAAAGACGCCTACCCCTTATCCCACATTGACGGAATCCTAAGTCGATTGCCGCCTGCTCGCTTCATAACCGGCTTGGATATGAAAAAAGCATTCTGGCAAATCCCCCTGGAAGAAAAATCCAGACAATATACCGCCTTTACCATACCAAATAGGCCCCTGTACCAATACCGCGTAATGCCCTTCGGATTATGTAACGCGCCGCAGACCCTGTGCCGGTTAATGGCCAAGGTCATACCTGGCCACCTAAGGACTAGGGTATTTGTATATTTGGACGATCTTCTCATTCTTTCTGATGATTTCAATTCCCACCTATTGCTGTTAAAAGAAATAGCTGTATGATTAGAAAAAGCCAATATAACCATAAACGTCAACAAATCGAAATTTTGCCTGACCCAAATAAATTATTTAGGGTTTAAAAAAGGCGAGGGTAAAATTAAAACTGACCCCTAGAAGATAGAAGCAATTAGAGAGTTTCCGATTCCCTCAACAATGAGACACCTAAGACATTTCTTGGGGATGGCGGGGTGGTATCGACGATTCGTCGAAGATTTCGCCACTATAAGTTTTCCGTTGACAGAATTATTCCGGAAACGGAATACTTTGCAACGGAACGAAGCCACCGACGTTGCCTTCATCCAACTCAAGGACCGACTAACAACAGCTCCGGAGTTAATAACACCAGATTTTAGGAAGCCATTTATTCTGTTATGCGACGCTAGCTCCTTTGGAATATGCTGCGTCCTAACTCAACGCAACGAAGAGGGGATAGAACTGCCCATAGCATGCACGTCAGTCAAGTTAAACCGTGCCCAAAGGAACTATAGTGTAACGGAGCTAGTAAGTTTAGCTGTATTGAAAGGCATAAAGAAATTTAGGCAGTATATAGAGGGCCAAGACTTCCTCGTGGTTACCGACCATGCGTCGCTCAAGTGGCTGATGCAGCAATAAGACCTGGCAGGAAGACTCGCTAGATGGGCAATCAGCATTCAGGGTTATGATTTTCAGATTGAGCACCGGAAAGGTTTCCAAAATAGTGTAGCGGATACGCTATCACGATCGAGGGAACCTGAGGTAAATTAAGTTCGGAACATTTCTTAGATTCCGATTACATGGACTTGTTGGAGAGAGTACGGGTGAATCAAAGCAGGTTCCCCGATTTAAAAACCGAAGACGGCTACGCATACCGGCGGACCGAGTTCGCCACCGGACGTGATAATGGAAAACGCGATAGGTGGAAACTATGGGTCCCTAGAAAACTTGTCAGGGACGTCATAAGTAGGGCTCACAACGCAACCGATTCGGCATATTGCGGGGTGGGCAAAATGGTAGAAAAACTTAGGCGCTATCTAAACTGGCCGCACATGGTGAAGCAAATACGCTCATATGTGTCCTCCTGCGGCACATGTAAAGCAACCAAAAGCCCAAATATCACCCTAAGACCACCGTTGGGAAGACCACTGACTACAGAAAGACCCTTCCAAAAGCTGTACATCGACCAACTAGGGGCTTACCCCCGTAGCAAGGCAGGGAACATCGGTCTTCTAATAATTGTAGACCACCATACGAAATTTCATTTCCTGTGTCCTCTTAAGAAATTTACTGCGCCGAAAATTTGTGAATTCCTTGAGTCCACCGTCTTCTATACGTTCGGGGTACCCGAGAGTGTATTAACCGATAACGGCTCTCAGTTTAAATCAGGGTATTTCAACGCGTTTCTCACCAAATTTGGTACATCACACATACTAACAGCAATATATTCTCCACAAGAAAATGCCAGTGAAAGGCTAAATCGAACCATCCTAGCTGCCATCAGGGCTTACGTTGGGAAAAATCATACCGACTGGGACCAACATCTTAACCAGATAAACGGAGCTATACGATCAACCGTGCATTCTAGCACGGGGTTCACACCTTATTTTCTAACGTTCGGTCAACACATGGTCCAGAACGGCAAGGACTACGCATTACTGCGTAAGCTGCGCCTTCTAAAAGAAGATACGCAATTAAATTACCCCGACGCGCTCCTAACGATTCGTGCCCAGGCCAAAGCCAAAATAAGGGTGGCTCATGAAGTGAACGCCCGGTCCTACAACCTACTAGTCTTTGCCGGGAACTTTTCACAGAGTAAAAATGCATTTCTGCCACTAACTAGACCTGCTTTTCATTAAGGCAATTATTTTCTTTTATCAACGCAACAAATTCTATGTCCAATAACAAAAAAGGTGCATAGCAGCGGGATAATTCTATTGCCCAAATCATTATTTTAGAGCAACCGTTACGGGAGACTAGAAATATCCCGTAACGATTGTTCTAGAACTTGTCAGTGCGAAAGCATTTAAGGAGGACGGGCGACAATCAGTCAGTTAAGTTGAGATTTCCGTAAGCAACGCACGCGCTATAATTACAACATTGTTGGGCGAATGGTAAAAGTGCTTATGTTGCGTCTGGTTTGCGTGGGTGGACGTTCTGCTGATGTTGCATTTATGTCATCCGATCGTTTTCTGTACTCTACTTATGGTTTATTGCTCTTGCTGGTTTTTTAGGTGGTTGCGGGACGGCTGAAGCCGGGACGGTAACTCGCGCACACAAATAGAAAAAAAAGAAAAAATAAGTTATAATCGATTCAAAAACGAATTCGGAAATTGAACCGAAGGTGCGACAGTTAATTTTTTTTTTGTGCGCAAAAATCAAAAATCAGCGTAAACGAAATTAACAAAGTGCATGCATACAAAAATTTAAAGCGAAAGCAAAAATAACAATGAGTGCGCAAACGGTTATTCTCTTTCCTTTGGCTGTGCGCAAAAATCAGAAACGAATTTAACAAAGTGCATGCATACAAAAATTAAAAGCGCCTCCGGCAGCGATGGCCCATAAGCTCCTTATGTAAAGGAATAATAATAATAAAATCGGCGGAAACAACACCAGTGTCAGCGCCTTGATAGCGACTTTTTTTTTATTTAAATAATTTTTTCTAGCTTTTTAGCGCGTAGTGAGCTCATGGAGACGCGGTTGGGTAAGCAATTCATTCATTCGTAATATTTTTTTTATCATTGGTGAATCCACGCGTATGGCTAATAATTGTTTTTTTTAAAGAATTTTTTTTTATTGTCAATTTTGATTAGTCGGAAAATTTTCCGCCGTGAGCCTGAAATTATTATTATTTTTTTTTGCATATACATTTTTTTTGTTCTCTTTGAATATTTCTTTGGCATATAGTTTTGGATTTTTCTTTGTTTTTTTTTTTTATGCTTCAGTCTAACTTAAACTCATTTCTTTTAATTAATCAACCTTGAATTTTATTTTTATTTATATATATATATATATATATATATTAATTTAAGTTCTGTTAGTCTACCTTGAATTTTTTTTTATTGTTTTTTTTTTTGTGTCACAATATAAAATTGTTATTTTTTTTTTTTGCATTAAATTAAACCATGCCACGAAAATTATTGTAATCAACCATGTTAGCTTTATTTAACACAATTTTTAATAAAGAAATATAATTATGTTGGTCATGAATAGATCATTTGTTCGTTGTTGGTCCTGCAACCAAATCACTAGGGGTACTTCCAGGTAAAAGGGAGGACCCAATACAATTAGGGGCCTTATCAGCTTTTCACCCCCTCAGTTGTCTTAGGAACTCTTGTCCGTCGTCGTGGTGTGTGTCCCTTCAGCCTATTGTTTCTTTTTTTTCTAGTCCTAATTCTTTCGTGCACTCTTACATTATGTGTGTGTGTAACCCGAAGTGCACCAGAATCAGGGGCGGACCTACCCCTTCCGCTAGAACTACCACATAGCATAGTATGAGTGCACAGTAAGTTCCCTGACGCCGCGCCATTCAACAGACGATCCGATCCTCCATTTTCTTCATCTATTCATCACCTTCGGCGGTCATTAGCGGTCGGGCTGTAGCACGGCGCTATTGGGATACCGCCCTTTCTTCTTTTTTTTCTTTTGCACGGTTATCCGCCATTTTTCGTCTCCCTCTCACCTTTTCGTCTATAGCTTCATCACCTTCATCTTGTTTCCCAAAGTTTTCTTGTCCACTAGTCTTACATTTATTTCTCTCTATCAATCATGATTTTCATTTTTCAATCCGAAGCACATTACACACGTCCCGCAGACCATTATGGGATGTAATAATGCTTATTTATCTAACCTATTTGCCAATTTCTTCCAAAATAATTATATTAATGGTTCCGTTACTTGTAGCTTTTATTCCGATCCAATTTCAGGAATCTCTTATCCGATTAATCCCCTTGGTATGGAAGATTCCTATAATTTCATTAATTCAAACTACGTAGGTATTGCTAAGTTATGCACAATACCAAAATTACCGGAGCATAATATTACTGATCAGCTTCAGCATTCTATTATTCCGAATTTGAGTATCTCACAACATAGCTTCTCTAAATAACGATCTATAGTTATACATCTTCTGGAGTTCACCTCACTTGTTTCTAGTGGATTTGCATATCATTGTCAGACGGATGATATTTATAGAGATTTCAGTAAAGCATTTGATACTGTTTGCCATTTATTGCTTCTTATTAAATAAGAAACCTATCAGGTTTGACTTTTCGCTTAAACTTTTGATGATGATTATTAACTATTTATTTCCAAAAATATTAATGTCTATTCTGGTGTCCCACAAAATTGCCACTTAGGTCCTTTGCTCTTCAACATTTTATAAATGAAAAACCATCCTATATTCAGCATTCTCATATGGTTATATTCGCCGGTGTTATAAAACTATGCTTTACACTTCATCATCAGAGTATTTTTCAAGAAGACCTCGATCGCCTTTCCTATTGGTGTAACGGTAATTTTCTCTACCTAAATTCTGAGAAATGTAATGTAATGTATTTTTATTGTGGGAAACCTGCGGTATCCATGTGTTCTTAAATGGTTATACTCTATTATTTCTCAACAAACTTTAAATTTGTTCTTACTCGTAGATTTAAGGAAATTAGATAAACTATATACTTAAGAGTATTCTGATTTTTTTCTATATTTGTATTGATTTTAATTTAGTTTTTTAGTTTTATTAATTAGTCTTGTAATCTAAAAATAAAAAATATTGTTAAGTAGATAAAGCTGCTACGGTCGCTGCTGTGGAACAGACACTAGGTCTGATTTCGCATGTCCTCTTGTATAGCAGAACCGTATGCAATAAAGTGGTACACGGATGGCTCCTTGGCCTAGGAAAGTACAGGCCTAGATGTCTTCAATATATGCCCCTACTGCGGCATGCTTTCCCCAATACATAATATCTTAACCACTCTTGCCTTTCTGAAAGATAAAGGGCTTTTGGAGGTTCTCTAGAAATTAGTCAACGGAAAATATAATAGATTTGTCTAGATCGTAGTTCAAGTATTCCAATTTACAATAATTATAACTAACCTCTTTTCCAACCTTTTAGATTAATATGTTTTAACTACAACCTGCTTTATCACCTATTCTCAACTGAATCTCTTTATATCTTTTATTATATTCTTGAATACTTCTCTGAACGATATTCTTTACTTCTAATCATTTAGTTTTAAGATATGTTGTCTGTGTTAAAATATAAATACATTGTCACTTTTCTGTCAATTAAATAAATAAAATAAAATTGTAAACGGCTAATCCTCAAGAAATTAATTTCTAGAAAATGAAAGACGATTAAAATCGTTATTTTAAGACTAATAAAAACTATGTTTTAATTTATTAGTTATATATTTATGTATATTATTATGAATGTATTTAAAAAAAATATATATATATATATAAACTAATTGAAATACAAAAATGATATATCAGCTAAAACAGATATTATAAACTATAAAAGTATATTTATTAGCATTTTTAAAGTTTTTTTTTGATAAAGTTGTCACCATTTTGCAATATCAATAACTTGGGTGGAAAACTTTACTTTTGATTAAATAAATCATATAAATTATATTTAGATGTTGTTTGTCTCAACCAAAAATAACTAATATCTAGATTTTTCCTTTCATTAAATATGAGCCTAATGTGACATAAAAAGGAAACAAACATTCATAAATTATATTAATCATATAAATATTAAAGATATTCAAACATTCTTTTTAATGAAATTATTATATATTTTTATTTATATTATTTTATAATAGTTCTAAAAAATAAAAAATAAAACAATTAGAACCAAATTTACATTTTTAATGTAAATTAAAACTAAAAGCGCTTACACCTACATTTGTTAAAATATTTGTGTATGAAGAAAATTACTGTGATTTTTGTTTTGCAATTTTAAGAAAAACTTCCTTTTTGATGACATTTTACATCTTAATTATTTGTTTTAATTTTTATATACTTTTCATGATTACCCCTTTCTTATACAAATAATTATTTTAGAAAATATTTTTGTTTGTTTATATTACAAATTGTCCCGTGTTTGCATCCTTGTAATTTACGCACAGTTTTTGTTCCAATTACGTTTTTGTTTATTAATATTAAGGCTATAGAGTAAAACATTTGTCAATTTAAGACTTACTTCAGTTTACTATAACAGTTATTAAATTATCTACTGAAAGTATATAAAATTCTTTAAATACTCCAAAAACAAAATTCGTTGAGTTTGCTATCAATAGAACAAAATCAGTTGACATTTTATTTAATTGAATTCGCTCTGCAAAAACCAAATTTACAAAAATTAAATTTGATGCTTATGTCGTTTATTTTTTTTTTGTCTGAATATCATATCCAAAAATTAGAAAAAAAGGTGAGGGTATTTGTTGAAAAATGTGAAGGCTAACAACAATGGACGTTTCCTTTTTTTACAAAAAGGGTTAAATATAATATGAACCTAAATGTCTAATTAGTAAAACTCAAAATTTTTTACCAAGATATTTAAAAATCATCGAATTTATCTGAGGCAATTTTGCTTTGAATATTTGTTCACTTATACTACTCACGTTTTTGTTCCTTAATAACGCTGTGATTTATTGTTAAATAATTGATTTTACTTTCGCAGTTTACGTCGCGGAATTAAAATCAGTTTTTTATTATATTAAATTCAATAAAGTAAGATTTTATTTCTTTTAATATTATTTTATTTTATTTTTAATTAAATTATGTAAACTTTACATTACTACGTTATAGTTTTGTAGTTTCTATTGTTCTTCTGCAGATTTGCTCACATATTTTATTTACCTTTACACCCGTTGATGATTCAGTAACAAAGTCGGACAATTGATTAGCTTGGGTGGTTTTTAAATCATAACCAATAATTTTTTTTACTTTTGTTTGATACCGCATGTCACATTAATAAGGTGGTTTTTGGTTGCTTTTACACAAATTTGGTTTGCTATACCAATCGTGGTTTCTTTTGTAATTGGGGGCCTTCCTCATCATCATCATATTCCTCTTCTCCGGAATCACTTTCATAATCTACTAATCCCTTTAAATTAAACATACTTCTATTAGAAAATATTTCAATATCAATGTATATTCAAAACTTATTACCTTTTTTAACGAATTATCCACTGTTACTGTAGAGTTGACTTCTTCGCCACATATTGAACTATTTGTAATGATTATTGCCTTCTTCTCTGCATTGCATCCAATATCACTATTTTTTTCGTCTCCGTTATCCTCATTGTCATTGCTTCTGTTGTTCAACGACGACAATGGATGAGCTCTTGAGGACGATATGGTTGTATCAGCATCAGTAGTCGATGCCACACTTGCAGCTGCAGCTGCTGTAACTGTAGCTGCCATGGCAGTTGCAATCGATGTAAGTAAATGTGTGGCTGCTGCTGCAGCCACTGCCGAAGATTCCGTCAAAGTATTGGGTGTTGCAGTTAAAGAAGTCGGTGATGAACATAGGGAAGATTGGGAAGACGAACAAACAATGTCATCTTTTACTGTCAAATCCGATGAAGTAGCTGGCGTCAGATCCGATGCTGATGAAGATAACGTAGATGACGGGGCGGACGAAGTAGACACAGTCTGTGTTAATGAAGTCGCTGCAGCAGCTGCTGCTGCCAACACCAGTTCTGGATGCTGTTGTTCAACAGCAGCAAGCTGCTGCTGCAACTCAACAATTTCAGTTTCTTGCTGATGTGGATCCAAATGCGTCGATGTCGACGCAACGCCGGCAACGGCAGCTGCAGCAGCAGCCACTAATGTACTGTTTATATTTAATTGCTGTTGTTGCTGCTGTTGAAAAGTGTGTAAAGAATGCTGTTGCTGATGATGCTGCAACGCAATATTAGCAGCTGCTGCCAATTGCGCCGCAGCTTGGGCTTGTTCGCTGTTACTAGTTCCGTCAATACTACTGCTATTCAACGTATCGCTACCCAGTGTATTTGAAGCCGATGCTGTGGAATTTATGTTGCCAATGCTATTAGCCAGTAAACCAGCATGCTGTGTAAGATTGTGCGGCGGTGATGTCTTATGTTGGAGACCTGTAGACTGTGGTTGTGACGAATTCGGTACTTGCGGTCCATTTTTTTCTGCTACTGCTGAAAAAAAATTGTTTTTAAATATGTTGCAGTATTGTCGCTTAAGTTTATAATTATATTACGAATGATATAATCAATTTACACTTTATAAGGTTGTTGTATGTATCCATTTCTTCCGAAAAATCGTCTTCTTCGTTAAACCACATTTCTTCTTCTTCTTCCATCTGACGTTGATCTCGACGAAAGCGGCCGCCACGTATTATATTTAAGCCACTAAAGCAAAGATAATAATTTTTAAATTGGGTAAAAATTACTTCAATTATACGACAATACGGCCACTTACGCATCCGTACGGTTCTCCAACTTATCACGATCCTTCAGACGATCCTGATATTGGTCATAACGATTCTTCAAATATTTGAATGTTTGAACATATTCTATTTCATCAAATATTTTGCTGAAGTTTTCTACAAAGTAAACGCATAATGTGCGTATGTCTTCGAGTTTTATAAACTCGAACAACTCTAATATGGCTGATTCGAGTAAATTGTACCGACCGTTATTTCTGATGAATGCATCAACAACGGGCGCAAAAAGATTACACTTTACAATATGCCTTAAGCAAAAAAAAAAAATTAGTTTCTAGAAACTCGCAAAGAAAATTTAAAAGAACCTCAATTACCTATTATAAAACTCGTCTTTAAGTGCGATTATCTTCCGCAGTAGTCTGAGGGCTCCAAGTACAAGGAACGTATGGGTGCTCTTCATAAGCACAAGTATTCTTTTTAGGAGATCTTTTTGAAGCAAGAAATTCTTAATATGATAACTATGATGTTCAACACAGAAAGAGAGAATATCCAAGACGATGCCAAGAAGTTGTGCAGTCTGATAATCCTCATTCTGGGGACGATCGCCGATCGTGTTAAGCAATAGAGGCGCTGCAAAGCCGACAAATTTGATATTTATTTATTTATTAAGAAAAAAAAAACTTTAAGACATAACTTACCAACCAAAGTTTGCACGCTAAACTTGTAAAAGAAATTCAAGAAATCTCCTTTTTCTGTAAGCATATTTTCGGGCTCCAGGAGAATTTTAATAATGCCCATTAATTGCACAGCAATGCCTAATTCTGGTTCGGAATCGGTAAGCATTTGTTCAATGGCTATATTTAGCAACATACGTTCCTTAAAAACAAATCGAAAACTTGACGAATTTACTTTCAGACATTATTAAGTAAAAAGTTTACCCCTTCTGTCCGGTTGACTTGATTCAGCGTGTAATTTCGCACAACTAATGGCGAAAATTCGACAATTGCCGTCAATATATCAATAGAGGCAGCCTTGGTCTTATGATCGTTCATGACGAGTGTAATTTCAAGGGCTTGTAAAATTCCAAGACAAGTAAGTGTTTTGTAAAAAGAGTCCTTGCCCTGAGGCTGTAAGTTCTGTGCATAATTACAGAATTCTTTCAGAAAGAGTGCAATGTCGCGTCTCTTCGCGTCACCTGTATTCGGATCGGTTAACAGCGTAAACATATCTAGCAAAAAACGCTCATCTTCTTGAATAAGGTTAACAATTTCAACTTTGTTGAAATAAATAAAGCTTGATAATGTATTCAACATGTTATCTTCGACAAAAACTGAGGGTGTTGGCAATATGATATCCTGAATATACTGCACACGAAATGTCTGATGAATTTTTGCGAGTAAATCCTGATTTTTAATCGGTACTGCCTCGCGGAACTTTGCCCATTGTTTTAAATACTGACGATGCTTCTTCGGCTGTGATGCACTGGGATCATATTCCAAACATCCGACCACGTCAAAAATTGTATCCTCAGCGAACATTATTTCAAATAGTGCATTCTTATTTAACAAGAAAATATTCTTAAATATCTCAAAGAGGTGATTAAGCCCTTCGGTATTATCAAGATCTTCACATACATGAAAAAGATTTAACAACTTTTTTATGTAGTTCTCAGATTCAAGCGCCATTGAAAGCTTTTCTTTTCTTAACGGTGTTGAGAGACAACTTTGTATTGTTTCCGAGATATCCTCTAAGCGTGCCAACTCACAAGGTGGTAATTCAATTGGCGGTGCTGTATCCGACATGTCCTCAAAGCGCTCATCCTCTGACTCTTCTACAATATCTTGTGTAATCTCAACAGATGGATCTTTGCCTTGTACCTGAAACGATTATATTAATCACAAACATACCCCAGGTCTTGTAAAAACACTTTTAAGAATTGTTTATTACCTGGCATATTTTCTCCCATATTTCATCGCAACCAGCCTTCTCCTGAAAACTTAAAGCCAAATCAAAATTATCCCCTTCTGACCATACAATTAACGTATCTTGTTGTTTTTGGTATGCGGTATCTGGTTGAATTTTACTTTCCAAAAGTAAGGAACCATCCGACTCAGCACGCACTAATAACGATATTCCTAAATTTTTGCAAAACGCAACATTAAATGTTTACCATCAAACCTCCACTTCTTATACGAACCTTTAAGTCTGTCCACATAGTTGGATGAAACGTGACCAGTGCCACGATCATCCCACTGACGTTCTGCATTTAAAGCATATAATTTAACACGTCGGCGGGTATCGGTTGTCATTTTTAAATATTTCTTTTTTGATTTGAAATTCTGGTAATTTGTTTTATACGTATATATATGTATGTATTCTTTTTTGTTTGATTTTTAAGTTTGTTAAATTATTTGGAAGAGTCGTAATTAGGATGATCGTAAATATTTCTATCCACAGCGTTTGTTTCAATTCGAAACTGCTCACTTACTCACTATTTTAGTTTTGGATTTAAGATTCCTTTTGTTTATTCTTATAAGAAACTTTTAATGAAAATTAAAGTTCTTAATCCTTGAAGCTATTACTTTGAATCTATAATTCAAATATTGTTAACAACTAGAATCAATATATTCATCATATACGTTGTTATATTTGGAATGCCGGCATACAAGAATCTAAAAAATGTACAATTTGATTATATATAATGAATCAATATTTCGTTTCGTTTAAGTATTTAAAAATACATAAATATAGATGAATAAATAAAATGTTTCAGATACGTTCATAAATATTTAAACATATGATAATATCTATAATCAAAATCATGTACTTATAACAATCAGTTCCAACAAAAGATTTCTAAAATAACTTCGAAATTTTTAAATTTTCTAAAAAAAATTTCTAGTTTTGTTTTCTCTTCTTACGATCAAAACAAGAGGTTGCAAATAAAGAAACATAAAATTGAAAATAATTTTCAAAAAATACACAATGCTTTGATAAGGACGAAAGAGATTCCCCTACATTATCACAAGCCAATAATAGATAAAGATATTTAAAATTGCCAATAAAGTTAGGTATATTTTTTTGCGAAAGTTGTTAATTTACTTAAGCATATAAGTTCCTCATCTACCCATTACCAATGTTATAAACTACCTAATTTTTACCCACAACAGACAGAAAAAAGCAGAATTAATTTTCAATCCAATGAAATTCCAAACAGGCCACATCCTATTTTACCTATTTAAATTCTAAATTAAAAAAAAATTATAAAGAAATAAGGACCATTAAACTGGTGGCAAAAAATATCTACGCTGTACACAGTTACATCGAAACAGTTTATGTATACATTTGAATGTAATGATGGACAGCAAAGGTGTACGGCCATTTTTTTATTGGGCACACTCTACTATAGAATATCCTGTACCCAGTTTAAAATTACCTAGAACTATTAAATCCAAAAAATTCAAAATTTGATTACACGTATCTTGAAAAGCAAAGGAGTTTATGTGAGTGAATATGTAATGTGAATATTGCATTTATGCGATCCTTGCACTCCTAGGCACTCCGCTATTATAATCAATTATAAATTTTTTCTTGTCTTTAACCTGTAATGTTTTGTTCCTCATTTTATTGGCTAAAATTTCTTAAAATCAATTACTATTCAAAGAAAAGCATTTTTATAAAATAAATGGCGTTGCATTTATGCAATCAGAATTGTATGAAATTTTATTTTAAAATTATGATAAATGATTGCAATTATGCAGAACATGCATTTAAGCGGTTTGCATTTAGGGGATCCATTTCCTATGACAGATTTACATAAAAAACAAATTGCACAACATGTCTTGCAATTATGCGAAAAATGCAATAAAGCAGGCCTGCACTTAAGCGATATACACATACTGTATATGTTGTCAGTTTAATATCGAAAAAAAACTGGTCTATTAGTTCGTCCGTGGTTCAAAAAATCCGTACCGAAACCACCAAAATCAAGGCCGAAAAATTGTTGAAGCAGTCAGGGACATTTGAAACGTATACGGAGAAAGTGTCATAGACGAGTTTACAGCACGGAAATGGTTTGGAAAATTCAAAAATGGCGATTTTGACGTCGACACGTCCCGCAGCGGAAGACCTTCTGAATACGACGAATAACATCTGAAAGTACTTTTAAAGGAGGACGATCAGCAAACAAGTCGTAAATTGACCGAAAAAATTAACTGCTATCATAAAACGATTCTCAATCATCTTCATTCAATGAGATTCGACAAAAAGTTGGAAACAGGAAATAACAAAGAAAATCGTCTTTAAATTGCCTCAACATTTTGCATGCCATCGAGGAATATGCAGTCATAAACAGCGCTTTTTGTACCGAATCGTTATGGGAGATGCGAAATAGTGCCTATACATATAAGGTGCGTTTCAAAATCATAAGACACTTCTAAAATTTAACTTTCAGCTGAAATTAAAATCAGTGAAAGCTTACTGTCTAAGCGTGGTTTGCGTCATTTGAACTATTACACATCCCTGTTTATACCCTGTACCAAAAAATGGTAAAGGGTATATGAAAGTTGTGCAAATGTATGTAACGGGCAGAAGGAGGCGTGGCAGACCCAACAAAGTATATATATTCTTAAATCAGCATCGAAAGGCGAGTCGATCTAGCCATGTCCGTATGAACGCACGGATCTCAGAAACGGTTAGACCTGCAATCACCAAATTTGGCACGCAAACTCTTCTAATCAATAGGCATAACAAGTTTATTTGTTTTTGTCGATATTCAACCGGTTATAACGAACTTTCGGTTATAACAAACCATTTTAGATTTTGTATTTTCTCGATTCCGGGATTTTCCCTAAGTTTAATATTTGTGTGAAAACTCAAGTGGAAGCATATATAAATTAAGCTAATATTGATACTAAGCAATCTAAAATAACTTTTTTTTTTTTTATTTTTTTTTTTTACAAAGTTTTGTATGAAACATATCCCAAATTTCGTTTAATAAATAAACAATAGAGGTTAATCATGTATGAGAAAATACATAAATTGTTGTTATTTTGCCCGGTCTTTTAAAATTTGTTATTAAAAGTGCTAAATATGTATCTTTTATTTAATTTTTTGATTTGAGACATCCTTAATCTCGCCACCGTGAAATATTAGCGTCACGTGACGTGTAACGTTACCCCAATTAAAGTAATCCTCCAATTGGAACAGCCTTAACACATAATTAAGCAACCAAGGCTCGCAAGCCGTAGGGCTCGTTGGCTAAATATGTAAAGGCATTGACCATATATATGTATAAATGAGGACCCAAGTTCAAATCTTCTTGTCTTTTCTTTTGTTTTTAATGAATTTGCAGTTTTATTTTTTTGTGAATAAACTTTTATATGCTTTAACTATATTTATTAAGTATAACTATATGAAATGTAACATATTCATAAGCATGTAAAATGTATCAGGTCACAAAATTATAAATGTGACTTGGCGTCTATCTGCTAGCAAATCACAATGTGTTTTTTTATTACAATGAAATGACTGTTTATTCCCCGTATCAAAAAAAGCTAAAGAGTATATTAAAGTTGTGCAAATATATGTAACGGGCAGAAGGACGCATGGCAGACTCCACAAAGAATATATATTCTTGATCAGCATCGAAATGCGAGTAGATCTTTTGTTTTTTAAAATATTTTTACCAAATTTTGGATTTAATAATTATGTCCAATTACTTATCTCAATATTATGTATATCGGGTTACTACATCATATAGCTGTCATAAAAAAGTAATAAAAAATAACATTTACTGAGAAAAACTTTTTTGTTTATTAAGATATCGTATCCAAATTTTGTATTTAATGATTTTAAGTAATAACTAATCATATTCCACAGTTTCAATTTAGCTGTGAACGCGATCGTACGTTCCTAATAATCGTCCTGTGATGTAAAGTATATCCATATACATATTAACCAACAAAAGTGCAAAACATATGAGACAGTGACTCTTTAACATTGCATTAAAAAAAAAAAAATTTCATTTAGCTAAATGATTTAAATAATCAAATAGAAAAGTGTAATAAACAAACGAAGTGCAAACGAAGGGAGAGCGCGTTCTTCCTCACCTTCTTTGTCATCTACAACAACAGCAGCAGTAACATATCCACAGTCAACACCAACAATAAACAATAAAAACAATAAAAATTCTAATGCTGAAACAAATAACACCACAGAACAGTTAAATATTAAAAGAAATTGAGACAAGCAGTCTCCAAGCAAACAAATAGAAACCACAAATAATAACAAAAAACCAAAAAACAAAACACAAAATTCAACACAAACAACAATAAATAAATAATGGCTGAGTGCTCAAAATACAACAAATACAACAAACAGATTTGAAATTTTGAAAACGGAGAACAACGACAAAAACGACAATGGGACAAATATAATATATTTCCACACAAAATATCAATAACAAAACCAAACTAAATAATCTAATAAGCCTCCACCAATATACGTTCAAGGCGCTCAAGAAATCAATACTCTGAGTAGCGCACTAACAACAACAGTGAAGTAATGAACCCGACATTTACTCCGCAACAACAAAAATGCTAAAATGCAATGACACAAAGTACTAAACATTCAAACTAAAAGAACACCGTAACTTTAAAATTGTTTTATGAAACATGCACCCGAACGCGGATGTTGAGGAAATAAAAGCCGAATTAACGGAGCTTGAACATGAAGTAAAAAATATTTACAATATCCAACAAAAACACACAAGAAAGCCTCTCCTGCTGTTATTGAATTAAAACAATCCGCAAACAATGAAAACATATATGAAACAAATATATTACTCCAGACTAAAATAATATTCGATCCTCCACATCACAAAAGAATAGTGGCTCAGTGCATCAACTGCCAAAAATATGGCCATACAAAAAACTTTTGCACCCGCGACAC
>JBAMBQ010001728.1:0-19522 GCA_037044495.1 Stegana nigrithorax | reverse complement strand
CCAAAACGTCAAACGCTTACAGGGTAAAGGTAAAGGTGTGGTACAAATCATAGAAGAGTTCCGACTAGAAATAGAAGCAGACGGGATATCGTTTTCACTTCCGAGTGGGCAAGCTTCAAGGCAAAGGCAAAGTCACCAGCCGCGATGAAGGTCGCATTTGAGGACGGTCGCCCAGAAGAATGGACGGAAATGTTTAGTGGGTTGAGCGTCGAGGAGTTGAACACGCAATCAGTAGTGGAGGCGACACAGGCATATGACCTGGATAGGGGAACACAATGTGAACTAGAAGTGCTCGTTAAAACATATAAGCCGGAAAAGCCAACGAAGTCATCAGTTGCGATGAAGAACATACTTTAGGATGACCGCCCCGTATATCAAACTCCGCGAAGAGTTTCATACGCCTATAAGCGTATAATTGATAAGCAGGTGGAAGAAGGGCTCGAATAGGGGATAATTATTCCCAGATTATGCCGCGCCGGTGGTATTAGTATCTAAGAAAGACGGGACAAAAAGGTTTTGTTGCGACTATAGACGCTCGAATCAAAAAATTAGAAGGGATAACTTTCGAGTAGTTTTGATAGATGAAGTTCTAGAGAGACTGCAGGGTGCAAAGGTTTTTTCGACGTTAGATATGGCAAATGGGTTTTTTCATGTTCCAGTAGAAAAAGAGTCGATGAAATTTACTGCTTTTGTAACTCACAGTGGTCAATACGAATTCACTCATGTTCCGTTCGGTATTTCAAACTCCCCAGCTGTGTTCTGTCGTTATATAAGCACAGTCCTGAGAGAGTTAATTGTAGCGAACAAAATCGTAGTATACATGGACGACATCCCGACAAAAGACGTAAAAGAAGGAATAAAGGCACTAGAAGAATTTTTCAGAGTCGCGGCTAAGGCAGGACTACGCATTAAATGGGGAAAACGCCAATTCCTGAGGAGTAAAACTGAGTTTCTGGGTTATAATATAGAAAACGGAAAGATTTTGCCTTGCCAGAAAAAGATTAGCGCAATGAAAAATTTTCCGCTACCAAAAACGAGAAAGTCGTTAGAAAGGTTCTTGGGCTTGACGTCGTATTTAAGACGCTTCGTCAAATACTATGCCACGGCGGCAAGACCATTAACAGATATTCTGAGGGGAGACAACAGACTCCGAAATAAAGAGTTAAGGTTAGACGAGTCAGTGCACCGGTCTTAAGACTATATGACACACAAGCAATAACAGAAGTGCATACAGATGCAAGCAAGTAGCGGTTTGGGGCAATACTAATGCAAAAAGATTCTGAAGCCAGCTTTTACAACCAGTCGAATACATGAGCAGGAAAATTACCCAGTACGAAGAAAAATACAGTTCTTACGAGCTAGAAGTGTTGGCAGTCGTTAATGCAGTAAAAAAGTGGCGCGTATTCTTGTTAGGAATAAGATTCAACATAGTGACAATGACCATGAAGAAAAATGACATACCAGCCAGGGTAGCTAGGTGGGCCATGTTTCTGCAAGAGTTCGATTACAAGCTAGAGCATAGGTCGGGAACAAGAATGAAACACGTAGACGCCCTTAGTCGACTCTTGTGCCTACTGATCGAAGACTCGTTAAAGTATCGACTGAAAGAGGTACAAGAGCAAGACAATTGGTTCAAATGGAAAATAAGATTCCAAGCGCAAAAGAATATAGAAAAAATTCAATTGGAAAATAGAAAAGGGTTTAATAGGTTAAGAAATAAAGAGTCAGAATATAATATAGGAGAATTAGTAGCTATTAAGAGAACACAAAATGGTCCTTATAAAGTAGTAAAAATTTCAAAGCACGGTTGTTATAAAGTAGAAAAAGTAGGAAACAGCGAAGGTCCAAATATCACTAATACCGCAGCCGAATTTATGAAGAAGTGGGGTGCATTTGAGACGAATGATCGTCCGGACGGCCGAATGTAGGATTCTGATCTGGCATAGCCGATCATATCGGGGTGTACCCAAAAGGGTACAGGCAGCAGCCACAGTGATTGAATGGCGTAGGATAAAGAAGGATAAAAGTCAATTAGTGAGTTAGATTAATACTGAAAGTGGAAGAGGGAACAAGTGTTCTAAGTGAAAAATTGAGTTGGAAGCGGAAAGTGCAAGAGGCAACAAGTGTTCTAAGTTAATAATTGAGTTTTATTATAAGTGAAGAAGATTGCAATAAATAGATTAAACAAAATATAATACAAAAGGGTTACAAATAATTGTGCAACGGAAAATAAAACACAGAAGGTATATCACGTACATTGCATAAATAATTGTGCAACAGCAAATAAAACGTAGAGAGTATACCTCGTATACTACATTCATATAAAAATGTTCTCTGTTTTCTGATGTTTCCATCCTTATTAGCAACAGAAATGCTAAGCAAAGATCTTTCTACAGTAATAAAATAAAAAAATGTGTTTTATACAACAACTAATATAGTGTATATTAGTGTATAATAATATTTTCACATAAATGTGAGTTAAAAATGATACAGGCTTTACTGTTCAATTCGAAAACTCATATCACCCATACAAGTTTAATATGTATAATGCATATGAAGTAGGAAAGAATCAAAGCAATTCTCTATTGCACTCTATTATGACCGTTGTACAGTAGTACAACATCGGCAATAGAAATCATTACTAATAAACATGTTAGTGGTCACTCATATTACTGGCGTACTGTCGCAATGTGCTCAACAACAACAACATTCATATATAAATGTTCTCTATTTTCTGATGTTTCCATCCTTGTTAGCAACAGCAATGCAAAGCCAAGAGTTTTCTACAGCAATAATTTTAAAAAATGTGTTCTATACAACAGCTAATATGGTGTACGGAACAGTCTCGATAGTGATATATATGTGAGTTAAACATGTTACAAGCTTTACTGTTCATTTCGCTAAAATTAAAATCTATGGTAAATGACGAAGACTCTTATCGCCCATACATAGTTACTATGTATAACGCATATGAAGTAGGAAAGAAACAAAGCAATTACACTACTACACTATTGTACTCTAGTTCGCTAGTACTCTAGTTCGGACCAAACATACTTGCTATCCCGAGCAACACTTCTGCTCCATCGAGCAACATACCTGCCACATCGGCGCCCGAGTTCGACCAGCCAGCAAGCCAAGGTGTCAAATGGCAGCTGGTTACAAAGAAAAAAGTTCTGCCGAAAACAAAACCTACGCGGACAGACGCAATCATAGTCAAAGTCGCCGACATACTGAAAACGGTCAGAGGTGACCCTGAACTGCAGAAGCTTGGCAATGGTGTCAAGGCCATTAGGCAGACAGCAACTGGTGATCTACTGATTAGGATGGCCAAGCGGCCGATCCGAATACCGAGTCTCTCAAACAGGGGTTTACAAGTAGGCTTGGTGCACAGGCCGTCAAACTTACGGAGATGTCGCTTATTGAAATTTGCGACCTAGACGACATTACGACGTCATGTGAAGTAGTCGAAGCTCTCCAAGCTCATATCGAGAACATCCAGTTCCCGCCAGACGCGCAGGTCAACATGAGGAAAGCGCACGGAGCAACCCAAATCGCCACAGTTAGGTTGCCAGCTACCCTCGCAGCGAAACTCGTCCAGGCGGGTTAGAGTTCGTGTCGGTTGGGTAAACTGCCGGATCAGGCGTAAAGTTGACCCAATGAAGTGCTTCAAGTGCCTTGAATTTGGACATCTAGCAAGTCAATGCCCTAGTACTTACGACCTGTCAAGGGCTTGCTTCAAGTGCGGCCTACCGGGACATATGGCAAAGTCATGCCTCAGGACCCCTAAATGTATCGTGTGCACACGTAAAGGAGCTACAGACGCGGCGCACTCTACGGGCTGTTTCAAGTGCCCGTTGTACCAGGAAGCGGACAAAAAAGGCCCACCATAGATGATTTTTGTTTTTCTAGTTCTCCCCGCGAAGCAATGCTTTACGGCAGTACCGCGGGGAGTAACTATAGTTATTGTTGTTGTTTTCTGTTATTATTGAAAAAAAAAAAAAAACTATTGTACTCTATTGTCACCGGTACACAGTAGTACAAACATATAAGACGTCACTCATATTACTGGCGTACTGCCTAAATGTGCACAACAACAACTACATTCATATAAAATCTGTCTCGGAATATTTTAATGTTTCCACCCCTATTTTTTTTTTTTTCGCAGACGTTGTGGTAGCGCACTAACAAGCAAAGAGGACTAACGAAACCAGACCTAGTGTCTGTTCCACAACTACGAACGGTAATGGTCAACAGCTGCTTTATCTACTTATTAATTAAATTTTACAAATTTTATTAGTACTAAAAGATTACAAAAACTAATTAATAAAAACTTATATAAGGGAAAAACTAATGTGCCTGCACAGAACCTTAATAAACAACTTGGAATATTATCAGGGCCAGCAGAAAACGATGGTTTGATAGAACTTAAGTAAGAGCTGAGTAGGTTCTCATCAATGACTGGGCTATTAATTATATAAGAATTATCCGCTCTAAAGTTGGGTATAAAGTTTCGCGAGCTAAAGTTATAGTTGCTTTGAAAAAAATTAGCAAAAAGGTTTGATATGTCGCAATTATTTAAACCTTCAACATTATCGAGTTTCATTATAGATGGAAAAGTATTACACTTACGTTTAGAGTTAATGATATTATAAAAGGATTTGGGGTCTCGTTTAATTATTGATTTTACTTTTAATAAATACGAAAAATAACAAGCCTTACTCAACTGGCGAAAATTATAACGCGCGACAACATAATTTGCATAGTTGACCGTCCGACCTGATCATTTGAATTTAATAAAAAGCCGATTTTTTTTATTTTTTGAGCGAGCTAAATCTCGGGAAAACCACGGTGGCGTATCTAACTGTTGAGTAACGCTGAGTTTCGGTATACATTTATTGAAATATTTGTATAAAGTCATATTAAAAAACTGGACAGCCTGTTCAATATCACCCATGGAATCCATAACTGACCAATCTGTATTTGAAAGTAAAAGACACAACCTATCAAAATTAGTTTTTTTGAAACAAAAAGTCTTGACAACTTTTTCTGTGGGTTGACAAAGAGAGGGAGAATTCAAATGAAACTCCAGCTGAAGTGTACGGTGATAACTATCTTCAGGGGTAGATAACAGACTGGACCTACTTAAAGAAACATTAATGGGACAATCAGTAAAAACCAGGTCTAGCATATGATTTTTAGAATTCTTTATAAAGTTGATTTGTTCGAGTGCATTGTCAAGAATTGAATCAATAAAAAACACGAAGCTGGACATGAAATATGCACTAAATCGGCACAGAGGGACGACCTAACAGAAATAAGGATACCACCACCTTTTCTATCAAGCCTATCTTTTCCAAAAGTCACAAAATTGCCATTTAGAACTCCAGAACTTAAAATCTCCGGCCGGAGTCAAGTTTCAACGAAAACTATAATATCAGCATCAAAATAAAAACTATCAAGGTATAACTGTTGAAGCTTCGAGTTGAGACCTCTAACATTTTGAAAAACAAGAAACAGAGTAGACGGCAGAGAACAATTTATTTGATTTGCTTTGCCGCCTTTTTTTCGTTTTTTTGCTTTGAAACTACTTTATCAGCAGCATTATGTTGCCTTTTTCCGTTCTTTGTAGTTGTATTCATGAACAATACAATTACTTGGCCAAAAATCGGGTTTAAGCAGTTTTTGAAAGTGATCAACCGGAACAATACAAGGTGAGTTCCAAAGTAAACAGGACTTTTAAAAAAAAGACAGAATAAATAGTTTTTTCGGCAAAATCAATTTATTTTATTCAAAATAGTCTCCTTCTGCTTTAATACAGCGTTTTGCACGGTCCAAAAGCATGTCGAACGAGTGTTTTAGCTCGTTGCCCGGTATGGCCGCCAGTATGCCGGTGCAAGCCTTTTGAATGGCCTCTACGTCTGCATAACGCTTTCCTTTCATCGGCAAATGCATTTTTCCGAAAAGGTAGAAGTCGCACGGTGCCATATCAGGTGAATACGGGGAGTGGTTGATGGTTAAAATGTGATTTTTGGTCAAATAGTCGGACACAAGCGTCGATCGATGAGACGGCGCATTATCGTGCAACAAACGCCAACTTCCATCTTCGCGATATTCGGGCCGAACACGTCGAATACGGCGCACCAAACGCTTCAAAACTCCAAGGTAGAATACCGCATTAACGTTTTGGCCGGGTGGAACAAATTCTTTGTGGACAATACCCTTGGAATCATAAAAACAAATCAGCATTGTCTTCACTTTTGACTTCTCCAGGCGCGATTTTTTGGGTTTCGGCTCGTCCGGCGCCTTCCATTCAGCACTCTGGCGTTTCGTTTCGGGATCATATTGAAAACACCACGTTTCGTCTCCAGTCACAATCTTGTAAAGGAAGTCCGGGTCTTTTTTTGCCTCTTTAATGATGTCCTTCGAATGTTGAATTCTGAGCAATTTTTGGACGTCAGTCAATTTGTGCGGAACAAACCGTGCACACACCTTTTGTAAGCCCAAATGTTCGGTCAAAATGCGATAAATCGATGTTTTGGAGATGTTCAATTCTATTTCCATGAATTTCAATGATGATTTCGGCTGATTTTTTATGAATTCACGCACAGTTTCGATGGAATTTTCGGTGATCACGGATTTTGGTTGGCCCACATGTTCATCGTCATTTATGTCCTCACGACCACTTTGAAAACGTTGAAACCACTCGTGCGCTCTGCTACGGGATAGGCAATCATCGCCATAAACTTGTTTCATCAATTGAAACGTTTCGGTAAAAGTTTTACCAATTTTAAAACAAAATTTTATGTTGGCTCTTTGTTCGAAGCTCATTTTCGCACCGATGACAAAAACATACTGACACTTAAAACGCAATAACCTCACTTCCAATAGATGAAATGTCATGAAATTTTTACTGGAAGTCGATAAACGATAGCAGATTCTAACGCACCAGTTGACATATAGATGGCGCCACTAGAGGGCGCTAGATTCAAAAAGTCCTGTTTACTTTCGAACTCACCTTGTAATTTTAAAAGATGATATCGCCCTTTTGTGAGTAAATTTGAATTTCCTTATACCATTATTGGCTATCAACGGAACTTTCGAAGTAATTTAATGATTTACATCAATTTATGAAGTGTCACTATTAGCAGCAGCTAAGCACGGCAAAGATCTGTGAGTATTACACCGCAATATGTGTGTATACGTGAGGCTCATGAAATGTTTTCTCAGCGATCTACTCTCTCGGTTGTTTGCTTGTTATTTCATAGATGAGTAAATTTTATATTCGCTCACGAATCAGTACAATCAGTAAAGCATTTTTATCACTTTCTTATTCATGCATAATCAATCATTCTCTACGCTGCTGATGCATTGTTTTGTGCGTCTCCCCACTTCGTCTCTGAAGCATCTATTCTTTAAAATCTGTTACTTTTTTTTGGACTTACACCTCGCTAAAAAAACTTTCATTTAAGAAAAAAAAAAGAATCAAAAGTGTGTGTGTGGCCTTCAAGTGCGCACACAAAAAATTGAAAAAACTGAAAAATGGTCAGCATAATGAAATGTCAACTCCTTTATTACCAAACTCTTTCGGTAGCCATATGGCTGAGCCTATAACGCAAACATTCACTCTGTGCAGTATACAATTGCACCAGAATGACCATCGGCTCTGCTCTTCGAAGATCGGTCGGTGCTTTCTCATGCTTCGCTTTCTGCTTGCGGCAAAAACCTTACAATAAAATTTCACAAGAAAGCACCGAGTTGTCTGATGTCCGATATTCAATGTTTTATGACTGCTGGCGGCAAAAACCTTTTGTTTTTTTTTTCTTTTGATATTTAATTATATCTATAAGCTGGACTATTGACTGAAATCCGGCCCAGTATTTTTCCCAATATTCAGCCGAAATTTTCACACAAAATTATCAAAAAATATTTCATAATTCGTTTTAAGCAGCGTGTTGTAGGCATGCGCTGTAAATCAACGGTCGAGCGACGGCGTGAGTTTTTTGACATAGTTTTTTGTCTAGGCTTTCGATAACGAACGTCTATTAAGCAACCTTTTAACAGCGACACTTTGCGGCTTTACAGCGATAAACATCGGCACAATAGCTTCCCCGAGTCTCGCTCTGTGGGTGTTGTTCGCAACAGCAAAACTTAACAGCGGCACAACAGTTTTTGTCTATTTGCTGATGAAATTTGATTGTATAACCACAGAGACTGTTAATCATATAGAGGCCGCATCTCATACAAGCTGAAATTTTTGTATGCGGGAGCCTTTATTATTCCCCGCAATTCTGATAAGTGTGCCGCAGTGCTTTGCTACTCTGACTTAAAATTTTCGTTTGATTTGATTGGCCTAGATCATATAAGTTTTTTTGGTGCCAACTGCCATTTTGTTCGCATTTCAAGAATGTAGTTGATGTTGAAGTTGACGAGTGTGCAAATTTCTTGCTGAAGACCATCCTTTTGCTTGCTACATTTTATGAGTGCCTGGTATGATAAGGCGTTGGTTGTCGGTACCGTCTGAAATACACGTGTTTGTGTGTGCGTTTTAATCATTTTATATGTTTTAATTGCCAAGCTAGCTCATATTTCTTCGTTTTGAGAAAATATTCTGCTTCTTCTTAATTGTTACGGGCATTTTATGCTGCTGTTTATGTGTGCCTGGTATGAAAAGTCGTTCATCGACCGTACCGTTTGAAATACATGTGTTTGTGTGTGCATGCAGAAAAGAATTTGTCATGATTTTGAAGTTTTGATTATTTATAATAATTTTTTGGCTTTGTGTTGCTGCTGCTTCTTTATTGTCATATGAATTTCATTCTGCTTTTCATGTGTGCCTGGTATAAAAAGGCCGTCGTATTCAATTTGTGTATGCATTTGGACATCAACACCATCAGTAATGTGTTTACACACATTGTCTGACTTCGCTTTGCTTGTTCTCTTTTTGTCACTTTTCCTCATTCAAATGTGTTGCTTACGCTCACACTGCCTACGGTAGTCGTTTGTCTTCGGTCAATGTCTAATTCCTTAGCAATTGACACTTCTTTCCCCGCAAAAATTTGTCCCCCTTGCTTAAATGCGTTTGCATTTCATTTTTTTCTCGCTCTCGCACGTCACAATTTGCTACTTGCACTAATGTGACATTAGACAATCGTTTGTTCTGTGATTTTTTTGTGTGCGCTTTCGTGTGTTGTGTTGCTTCCCTTATGCTTGTTCCCCTCGTCTAAATGCTATGGAGCCCAAAATTGCTCTGATGATTTTCGTTTCTTGCTGATTCTGCTTTTTTGCACTTATGAGCGCCTGGTACGATATTAAAATTCAATGAAAATATTACACGCAAATTACTATTAAAAATGATGATATTTTTCTTAAAAAAAAACTTGTTATTGTATTGTTATTCTATTCTAATATTTCTTATTTATGCATTTTTCTTATTTTCCTTGTTATTGTTTGAAGTTTTGTCTTTAGCAAGTATAATACTGGCGATTCTCGGCAATTCGTTCGGTGGTGGGTTGAACAAGTGCTGCTTGCAGCGACATTGGTTTTTATCAGTCGAAAGCCACCGAGCATGGGAAAGCAGAGCCGAAGGTCATTCGCCTGGACTTGTGCACTGCGCACAGTATGTGTATGCGCAATGCGTTTTGTCCCTGTACCGATGTGAATTCGGTTGTCGTTTGCCTGTGGGTGGAAGTAAATTATGACTGTTGAAATGAAAGGCAGGTATAAGTTCGTCCTTCTCTACAAGATATTGAATGAATTGTCTCATTACGCAAGACAAAAGAGTTGACACATAGAATCATGCTAGAATTATTGAGTTTTTCTTATTTTTTAATAAAATATAGATTTTTTGAGCTGATATATTTTCTTATTTGCTGCATAATGCTGAATTTTTTTAAGTTTTTAAAACTGTTTAAGAATTTACATGTACGTCAATTAATTGAGTGCACTAATTATGGATTTTTAAAGTGATTTTGCGGTTTTGGCGCGAAATTTGACAGTTTTTCGCTGTCATTGTCAAAAAGTGAAGTGAAGAAGAAAAAAAGCACAACACATTTTCAATTTTCAAAATTTCAATAATTTGTGAGTGACAATTAATACGATAAACAAAACCAAACAACAAAAAGGTCAGTGAAATCGTCATTATCTTAAAGTATATATTTTAATTAAATAATAGTGCTATGTCGACTTTGATGCAAGAAGCGAAGATTAATAAGAACACATTAGAGTCGGGGGTTAAATGTTGCATACCAACATGTAGGAAAAGTAGGCGCAATTTCCCTGAATTAAGATTCTTTAAGTTTCCTCCTCTTGACACTTTTCTAGGCCAAAGATGGCGAGCAATTTGCAATATTGGCAATGACAATAATCACAAAAGATTGTTGCTTTGTCAATATCATTTCGATTCAACCTTTCTTGGCAAGAGACGGTTGAAATATGAAGCAATTCCTACTTTGAATCTGTGTGAGCAAATTCACAGTGATGAAGAGGAATTTTTGGAGCCAACTTATCCATTTTCGGTTTCAAGTTGCGATAAAGTGGCTTGCAGCCAATGCGAGCAAAATGTAAAATCCGTGCAATTTTACAGAAGTAGGTATGTGGCCTTGTTAAAGAAGTTTCGCAAATTGAAGGCAAACAAAACAACAAGTTCACTTCATTTGAAACCTAAGCCACGTGGCAAAAATTCTGTGAAATTTGTGCAGGATTCAATTGATTCTATACTAAATATTAGTCAAGAATCGAAGACATTTTGCAAGCTTCTGATAAGCACTCGTCCAAAAGAGTATTCCGAAGATGTGAAATCGTTGGCCCAAAACATAAACTTTATATCACAATCAACTTATTTATTCCTTAGGAATAAACTAAATTTAAATTTGCCTCATATCAGTTCACTGAGTCGTTGGTGCCCAATAAAGTTTCTGCAACCAGGGTTAACCAACAATGCTTTCCAATCAATTAAGAACATGTGTTCAGAATTGGTTAGGGAAAACCAGACTCAAGTAATGCTTTTAATGGATGAAATGTCCATTAGAAAAGAGTTGCGCTACAATTAAAAGTTAGATTTGATTGATGGCTTTGAAAGCAACGGCATTAATAGGTCTTGCAAAATTGCAAAATATGTCTGCGTGTTTATGGTGAAGTCTGTTTTCTCTAAGTTCACTATAGTTTTGAATTATTTCGTCTCTGAGACAGGGCTTAACGCTGAAATTCTTGTCCAATTAATTCTCGAAAATATTCGCTTACTGAGTAGTCTCGGACTAACAGTAAAAGCCTTAATTTGTGATCAAGGGCCTTCAAATAGAAAGTGCTTTAATAGTTTGACAATTGACAGACAAAAGCCTTTCTTTGAGTATGCTAACCAGAAAGTGTACGGCATCTTTGATTTCCCCCACTTGATCAAATCGCTTAGGAATGGTTGGATATCTTCAGACCTTAAAACGCCCGATGGAGTAGTAAGCTTCAAAGTTGTGCAGGAAATTTGGGAGAGGGAAGCTGAATCTCAAACAAAAATGTGCCCTAAGCTAACTAGGCAACACATTTACCCTAATTCTTTCGAAAAAATGCGTGTTAAGTTTGCAACGCAAGTTTTCAGCAGAACAGTTAAAGCAGCCATTAAAACTGTCGCAGATACTACAGGGTTCAAACAAAGCACAAAAGAGGTAGCTTTATCAACAGCTTCGTTTGTTGATAAAGTTGACAAAATCTTCGATTGTCTGAATAGTGCAATCCTGTATTCAGACAATTCTTACAGATCTGCCCTTCAGATCTATAATGATGCCTATAAATACATTCAAAGTTTTTTAACTTATTTGGAGGGTGTTAAATTTGTAGATGAAAAAAAAAACGTGTTCATTTCATTGATGGCATGAAAATTAGTTTGAATTCGGTTCTTCAAATTGCCGATGAATTGTTAACTGAACAAAGTGGGAAGTTTTTCATAGCTACAAGAAGATTCAATCAAGATAAATTGGAGAACTTGTTTGCCGTTTTAAGACAAAAAGGCGGTAATAATTGCAACCCTTCGGTAGCAGAACTGAATACTATTTTCGGTAGGCTACTGGCCTCAAAAATGATTCGAGCAAGTTCATTGAGCAATTGCGAGGATACTGAAGAATCCCTGTTGCAAATCATTTCAAATGTTCCTTCTAACAAACCAATCGATTTGCAACTAATAACAAGTGAAGTAGGAGCGGACTTCGCACAATCATCAACTGAATTTCATGACAGTTATGATGAACATTATTTATTGGGTGACCAATTTTATTTATGTTCCGAAATGGACCTCGAATTAGTATCTATAAGGTACTTCGTCGGCTACGTGATTTTTAAAACCCTGCCTAAACTAAAATGTGAGAAGTGCAGCCAAGAATTGAGAAAATAATCCGAGGTGTTGACTGCACCAAGTGAATTGTTTATTTTTTATAAAAACTACCGAACACTTACAGATTTCGGTAGTCTTCTGGCTCCATCAGATACGCTAATGCAAGTAAGCACTAGACACATATCAATTTTCAAACCAATTATTAAAACGGAGCCAGAAAAACTTGGCATTAAAGCACATATACTGCAGTCGTGCATAGAATCGACTCCCGAGTGGTTCAGTGGCGACTGCAGGGATCACAGAGAAACTATTTTGCAGTTTTTGCTCTTAGTTCTTATACGGAAGAACTGCATTTGGGCAATTGAGAAAGGCTGCGCTAAAAATAGAAGGGTAAACATTTTCACGGGCAATTAAATTCATTCACTCTCTTCATTGGTTAGGTTTGAAATTGTCTTTCACCTTTTTGTAGATTCTGCTTAGGTTCCTACCTACTTCAGCGTTGCATAGATAATGTGTTTAAAAGAGGTATTTCCTTATTTCAGCGTCGCTTGTTTTAAATATGTAATGTGTTTATTTATCTTTGCTTGCATCATTTTTGTCATTTCAATGAAATCTTTTAAAATATATATTTTATAATGACGGTTCCGCATTGAAATAGCTGCGTCGCGGAGGTTAGGTTCAGTGAGTAAGAGTCTCACACTCCCGTCTGAACGGCGAAGTCTTTTGAAGATCTTTTGACTTTTTTCAAGCGCACATCGAAAGAGTGATGAAGCAGCCTGGAAAATTTATATGCCCGTAACAATGAAGAAGCAGAGCCAATATTTCACAAAAAGCAAGAAAAATAAAATAGCTTCTTCTTCTAGCTAAACTTCTAAAATCATGACAAATTTGCTTATTTGTGTGTGTATACACATACTACTGGTGTTGCTGTACAAATGCATACACAAATTCAATTCGACAGCCTTTTTATATCACGCACACATGAAAAGCAGAATGAAATGCATATGACAATAAAGAAGCAGCAGCAGCACAAAGCAAAAAATATATTTTGTAGACTATTTTAGTCAAAACTTCAAAATCATGACAAATTCTTTTCTGCACGCACACACAAACACGTGTATTTCAAACGGTACGGTCGATGAACGACTTTTCATATTAGGCACACATAAAAAGCAGAATGAATTGCCCGCAAAAATTAAGAAGCAGAATATTTTCTCAAAATGAAGAAATATGATCTAGCATGGCAATTAAAACTTCTAAAATGATTAAAACGCACACACAAACACGTGTATTTCAGACGGTATCGACAACCAGCGGCTTTTCATACCAGGCACTCATAAAATGCCGCAAGCAATAGGATTGTCTGCAGCAAGAAATTTGCACACTCGTCCATTTCAACAATAACTACATTCTTGAAATGCGAACAAAATGGCAATTGGCACCAAAAAAACCTATATGAGCTAGGCCAATCAAATCAAACGAAAATGAAAAGTCAGAGTAGCAAAGCACTATGGTACTCCCAACAGAATTTTGGGCGTCTTTAAAGGCGCCCACGAACAAAAATTTCAGCTTGTATGAGATGCGGTCTCTATATGATTAACAGTCTCTGTGGTATAACTGTTAGTTGCCATTCAATGTTGTTTTTGTTGTATGCATTGTTTTTTTTTTTTTTGTTTATTTGCATGAGCTCAGCTTGGTGCTGTGCATAAGGTTGATGTCTTGAAGTAGTTTGATCTTGGGTTCAGTGGACGTTGGAGGACAGTTCATTTTTATTGTTTTTTAAATAATAAGTACTTTTAATTGATGTCTATTTTTTTGTTTAAAGATTCAGTTTCTTCATTCTTTTTTGGCAATGAGCGCTTCATTCAAAATTAGAAAAAATTCTATTAGATTCTATTTGCGCATAAGACTGGCACGATAATAACGCTCAAACGAATATATGAGTCTTTGATAAGATGCTTAGAGAGAGGCCATTGAGTTAAATATGAGCACATACACTTAGTGACAATATAGTATATATAGTATAAATAGTTTGACTTTAAGTTTCTAGTAAAAAACCAATTTCATTCGAACAATTATTTTGCACGGTATTACATTCAAATCTAGACATAAACTATATATGTTACAATGTATTTGCGTGCAGCGCAAAAACTAGCACCTGTCTACAGGTGTTATCTCAATTTCTATCTTTTTATTTTAATTTCTACACCTACTATCGGAATTAATTTTTTATTTTTTTTAATTTTGTAATAATATAGCTTGTTTTAATTTATTTACTTATTATTATATATTCTTTTATATAGTTTTCCTGAAATTTCGGTTGAAAATGCTTAAACGCGACACACAGGCAAGCCAACTGCCAGCAGCTGGCAGCAATTAAGGCACAATTAGTAAAATATAGTGCACAAATAAAATTAATTTAATTAAATAAAACAAAAATTGTGTTTAATAACAAATGTTATGCATGTGAATATTAATGTATAGTAAAAATTTCGTAAATCAGACAAGAAAAAGCAGTTTTTCTATGACGTCATACATACAATATGGGGCTCTTTAATGAGAACGCAACCTAACGATAATGAGAATGGTCCGATTTCTGTATCACCTTGGCGTCACCTTCTATTTATTACACCATTATTTGTAGTAATGTTTTTTGCATGGAATATGAGGGAAACGACTATATTAGTTATATTAGCTATATAATGTAATTAAAATTTGAACAAGATATCAATTACAATTTGATAATTGCTTGTAATTTGTTTTTGTTGGCAGCATTTTTGACACTAGGCCACGGGGTCATGTGATATAGAGATGTCCCCCTTCTGCATGGAATTTCACTATCAATTACTCACTCACCAACTGAGTGATGCTATATGATTAGATTTTCCGATTTTCAAAATGCCTCTCAATTTCTTATGACATTTCTCAGTTCCTCAATGACGTTATTAAACGTTCCTATGTTTTAAAACGAAGAAAAAAACTGCACTCGTTTTTTTTTAAATAAATTCGCAGACGTTGTAATTGTGTACTACCAAACAAAAGGACTTACAAAACCAGACCTAGTTTTCTGCTAAAACCGATAATGGTCAAGAGCTGCTTTATCTACTGACAAATCTATATATATAAAAGAAAGTCGGCTTAGTGTCACACCATTTATAAGTCAAGAACGGTAGAACCGATTTTTATGATTTTTTGATTTGTTAGATTTGTCTGTGCGTTGGCTTCCAAAATAACTATTAAAAAATTGGAATCTGTTATTAAATCGGATAGTTAATGAGGGTGTAATTACTGCTTATACATTTCGTTTCATTTCGTAAAAATTTACAAGCAAGCATAGATAATTATTTCTGCTGGTTGAATGAATTTAATTTTGAATAGTGTGATTAATTTCTGTGTTATTTACAATGCCGCGAGCCAGAGGATCTAATCTTTCAGAATGAAGTCGTAATGCAATTAGAATACGGAATATTGTGAATTAAAACACTGCAGATGAACAAGAAATATCACGACAAATTCACCATCGAATTGGATCATTTCCGCCGCTTGAAGACGAAGAGCATAAATTCGTTAAAATTTACTTCATGGGCAATATGGAAGAACAATTAGATCGACGTCAAACGATTAATACGGCAATAAGAAGAGAAATTCTGCAATATTTGCAGCAACTACTTCATGAACATCATGCATTGGTTCGGTTGTTCAAAACTGCGTTGGATCGCATACCAAGCGGTAATTACAAAGTCGTGATCAGAGCGGATAAGCGAACAGCTGGAACACACGAACGTCAATTCAACGCTCCAACAATAGATGAAGTCGTAATTGTGATTGTTAGTGAAAATTTTGAAAAGCGCGATATTGTGCTTACACGTCGCGGCACTGGACAACTGCAACGAATTGGCGAAACACACCGGTGAATATCGATATCATAATTTTCATTTATACCAATTTATGATACCAATTTTATTGATTTCATTTAGGTGAGCAAATTATCAAGAAGGTTTCCTCGATTAATTTTTACGCATACCGTTTGATGATTCGTCAAAATACTGAAAACTATTTGCTGCGATTTCGTCGATTATTTCAGCAATATTCCGTCGACATGTACGTCAAAATCGAAACCGAGCGTCTCAATTTCATTCAGTTCAATCAAGCCAAACTGCATTCAGAGGAATAAATTCATTTACGCGATGCAATCAACACCGAAGGAAATGCAGCTAATATTAGTCGATTGACTATTCTACCGGCGACGTTCACTGGCAGCCCGCGTCATATGGATGAATATGCGCAAGATGCAATGACATATGTTCGTATTTACAGTCGTCCAGATTTGTTCATTACCTACACGTGCAACCCGAAATGGATAGAAATTGTTCAACTGCTGCTCCCCGGACAAACATCAAATGATCGCCACAACATCAGCGCACGTGTCTTCAAACAAAAAATTGTGTCGCTTATGAACTACATGAATTACAAAATCAACAACGTCATAATAATAAACTGATTTGAATTTATGTAACATTTATTTATTCTGAAGCTCTCCGGGTCTAATATATCTTCTAAATAATAATAAAACTGAAACTATCTAATTTCAGTTAGTAAGAAAAGATTTTAAAGAGGATGAAGAGGCTACGTTGGAAAATGAATGATAGTTAAAGTTATAAGCTAAAGGGATCATACAGAAAGAAAGATGATAGTGCAGAGTTTAGTCTAATTGGTAAATAATATTTAGTTGTACGCAAAAGACAAGTTTATTTTATCGAGGAAATAAGGAGAGTGAATCATACCGTTTATTAGTTTATGAAGAAAAAGGATTACTAATACGGACCTGCGACTAGCTAAGGTAGGAAGAATAATCAATTTAACGCGGCAATGGTATAAACGGAGACGCATTGAGCAATTCCAGTTTAATCCACGCAACGCAAAAGGCAAAAATTTTTTTTGGATAGATTTAATAGTCAGAATAAATTATAAGTTGGGGATTCCAAATACATGAAGCGTATTCTAAAATCGGACGAACCAAAGAAGCGCTCCCGAGAGGTTGATTTGCCTGCTTATCCTGCAAAAACAAAAAAGTTTAACAGAAAGTGGAAGAATTATTAATTTTGTGCAAAAAAAGCGGTACTTACCTGTTGCTGTAATCCAAAGCTCAGCTGGTACGCTCTCAGCTGGAGCCTCAGGAGCCACCATCAGTCGATCATCATGTATTTGTCTCGCTCACACTAAAGCTCAAGTGAATTTACTCTCAACGAGCTTTTGTCGTAGAGCACGTGAGGTACTACCAGATCGCGCAAAGTAACAAAGGGGTAAATTTGCCGATAACAGAGGGGTAATTATAATTGAAATTATAAATTATAAGCAGAAAGCACCGAACATGCATAGAACGCCTTAAACTTAAGTTGTAAGTATCTGCTGCCTTAAGAAAAGTAAAGCAGATAAATAAATAAACACGAGCATGGTAAGGACACAAGTAAGTCTAAGGTAGCCAGAAGGCGGGATAGCCCGCAGACCCAGTGACGAGGTAGGCGTGGCGGAAGCGGACGACCCATTCGCCAAGCGCCCAAGATGTCAAGCATCACCGGCAAAGAGCTCACCAGCGGTAAAGCAGCCAGTGAATGCAGCAAAGGCCACAAAATCAGGTGCCACAGTGGGAGAGCAGAGCCTACAGACTGTGCTGGAACAAGCGAGCGGTAAAATGCAGGAGTTGACCAGTGTAAAGAGGCGGCTGCCAAATTGGTGGAATTAGAAAAAGCGAAGGTGCATTCTTTACTGTCTATGACTTAGATATCTCTCAACCTAGAAAGCAGCTTGTTCCATCAAAGGAGGCCCAAGAGGTACCCAGCAACCAGTGGCAAATAGCGAGGCAAAAACCCAAGAAAAAAGGTGCAGTTGAAGCCAAAAAAATCGTCCAGATGCGCTTATAATTAAACAGAACTGAGAAATGACTTATATCGAAATTCTGATCTAATCTAGAATGAAACGTCAACAGAATCCGCCGGACTCTCAAGGGAGAGCTGCCTATAAAGCTAAAGGGCACAAACAAGGAGAGCACAGCAGCAGTTCAAAGCTGAAATAAGTTAGGTACTGGACAAATATGCAGGGGTGCACTCCGTTACGGATGAAAAACTCATCGAAATAAGAAATCTAGATGAATTAGCCACGAAGGATGAAATAATCTGCGCACTAGTGGGTCAGATGGGGGTGAGTGCAGGCCAAGTCTTCATAAAGAGCTTAAAACCGTGCGAGCACACAAGTAGCGGTAATAAGTGTCCCCGCTAGTACGGTGTCCAAAATAATGACGACAGGAGCTGTTAAGATAGGATGGTCCAGGAGTCGTGTGAGGGAGCGTATCAAGCAAATGCAATATGGGGATCAAATTGCTGCATCAAATGTAGGGAGACGCGCCACAAAGTCGAGCAGTGTAAAAACAGTCCAAAGTGCTTTGTTTGTGCCGCAAGAAATCACTACTGCAGCATTATAGGCGTGTGGCAGTCAACTGCTTGAGGCTAATCAAGCTTCTCGTGGGTTTGTCAGGGCAAGGTGTGGAGACTTATGGACTTATGGAATGCTGCTTGCACCAAGCTTGAGCTTGCAGGATTTTGGCGAAATCCTGGATGAATTGGTAGACGATGCTAGAGGAAGGGTGATTATCGTACTAGCTGGCGATTTTAATGCATGGTCGTGCTTCCACTAACGCCAGACGTGCTCTTGGAGGTCACGTTATTGAACACAGGTAGTGAATTAACTTTCAGAAGAGGCGATATTGGTTCCAAAGTGGATTTCACGTAGGTGAGTAGCTCACTGTATACCGATTCGTCGTGGTGCATTAGTGATCACTATACAGCAAGTGACCATCAGGCAATTATCTTCGGCCTGGGTGCTGTTAATACTAAGACGGGACTCATACTAACACGGAGAGAATGTTTTAATTTAAGCACACTGAATCCAGTTGTTTTCATTGGCACGCTGAGTGGTCTCAGGATAAACGGTGACGCGTCGACCATTGCGGACTAACTGACAGCGAGGCTTCAGGCAACCTGCCAGGCCAGCATGGTCATACGTGGGACTAACTACAGGCACCACTGGCCAGTATACTGGTGGAACGACGAGATAGCGGAAGCTATAAATCTATGTAAGCGGGCAGGCAGACAATACCAACGGGGACACGAGTCTGTAAATTCTGCGCCTCTGAGAGTGGCCTTCATGGAA
>JBAMBQ010001727.1:0-17585 GCA_037044495.1 Stegana nigrithorax | reverse complement strand
CAAAACGTCAAACGCTTACAGGGTATAGGTTATGGTGTAGTACAAACGATAGGTGAGTTTGGACTAGAAATAGAAGCAGACGAGGTACGTTTCAGAGTAGTTTTTGATGTGGTAAAACATACTGACTTACGGTACGCAGCTATAATAAGAAATAACGTTCTCCAAGCAATAGATATAATTTTCACTTCCGAGTTGGCAAGCTTCAGGGCAAAGGCAAAGTCACTAGACGCGATGAAGATCGCACTGTAAGACGATAGCTCAGAAGAATGGACGGAAATGTTCGGCGGGTTGAGCGTCGAAGAGTTGAAAACGCAATCAGTAGTGGAGACGACAGAGGCATATGACCTAGATAGGGGAACACAATGTGAACTAGAAGCGCTCGTTAAATCATATAATCCCGAAAAGTCAACGAAGTCACCAGTTGCGATGAAAATCATACTGGAGGACTCCGTGAAGAGTTTCATACGCCGACAAGCGTATAATTGATAAACAGGTGGAAGAATGGCTCGAACAGGGGATCATAGTTCCCAGTTCATTAGAGTATGCCGCGCGGGGACGAGACAAAAAGGTTTTGTTGCGACTATAGATGCTTGAATCAAAAAATTAGAAGAGATAACTTTCCAGTAGCACTGATAGATGAAGTTCTAGAGAGACTGCAGGGTGCAAAGGTTTTTTTGACGTTAGATCCGGCAAATGGGTTTTTTCATGTTCCGGTAGAAAACGAATCGATAAAATTTACTGCTTTTGTAACTCACACTAGTCAATACGAATTCACTCATGTTCCATTCGGTATTTCAAACTCCCCAGCTGTGTTCTGTCGTTATATAAACACAGTCCTGAGAGAGTTAATTGTAGCGAACAAAATAGTACAAAACATGGACGATATAATTATCCCAACGAAAGATATACAAGAAGGAATAAAGGCACTAGAAGAATTTTTGCACCGGTCCTAAGACTATATGACCCACAAGCAATAATAGAGGTGCCATGAAGAAAAATTACATACCATCCAGGGTAGCTAGGTGGGCCATGCTGCTGCAAGAATTCGACTACATGCTAGAACATAGGTCGGGAACAAGAATGAAACCCGTAGACGCACTTAGTCGACTCTTGTGCTTGCTGATCGAAGACTCGCTAGACTGAAAGTGGCCCAAGAGCAAGACAAGTGGATCAAGGCCGTAAAGAAGGTGTTAGAAGGAGGATTATTTCCTCAAAAATGACATTTTGTTCAAGAGTATGGAGGAAGCCAGGGTGCAGGCAAGAAGAAATAATAATCGCAGCACATCGTGAAGGTCACTTTGATGCGAAGAATACAAAGGAAATAATAGAGAAAAATTACTTTATGCCAGACATAATGGCGAAAGTAAGCAGAATAGTGAGGAGTTGCATAGAATGCCCTGTAGTAGAGGCCAAACAAGGCAAAAAGGATGGTATGTAAGCACCAATAGATAAGGCTGGAGAACCCTTAGGAACTTTCCATATAGATCACGTTGGCCCATTAACAGAAACGAAGAAAAGGTATACCCAAATTTTAGCAGTAGTCGACGGGTACACAAAGTTCACGTGGATGTACCCCACCAAGAGTACAGGCACTGAGGAAGTGATAAATAGGTTATAGAAACAAGCAATGATATTCGCGAACCCAAGACGTCTAATAACAGATAGAGGAACAGCTTTCACGTCGAACGCTTTTAGGGAATATTGTGAGCGGGAAGGCATACAACTTTTACATATAACAACAGGTATGCCTCGAGGAAATGGGCAAGTGGAACGAATCCATAAAATAGTAAAACCGATGCTTATTAAGCTTTGCCAAGAGAAGCAGGCGAATTGGTATAACAGAATAGACGGGATACAACAGGTGATTAATAACTCAGCATCCAGGAGCACAAAACATACACCCTTCCGACTCCTCACAGGCATGCATATGCGAACGAAACAAACAAGTTTAAGGCACATCCTTGAAGAAGTAGAGATAAAAGAATTAGATGAAGACAGAGAGAAAATAAGAATCCAAGCGCAAAAAATATAGACAAATTCAATTGGAAAATAGGAAAGGGTTTATTAGGTTAAAAAAGAAAGAGTCAGAATATAATATAGGAGAATTAGTAGCTATTAAAAGAACACAATTTGGAACTAGTATGAAATTACTACCAAAATTTTTGGGTCCTTATAAATATCACTAATACCGCAGCAGAATTTATGAAGAAATGGGGTTCATTCGAGACGAAGTGAAAAAAAAAAGAGCACAAGCTACACACGACCGCAACCAGACACAGCGAACAAAGTTGTATATTGGTATGGGACTATGGTAGTCATGAAGATTTTCTATTTTTATGTTATCTATTGGTATTTGAATATTTTTATCGTTAGTATTCAAAATGCGAATAAATGCATTTTTGGAGTTAACTATTGGTGTTTGCTATGAACACGCCTGGTATTGGCTCTTGGTTAATTACCAGTACCTCAGTTTGTTTGGTTGTGAGGTTCACTTGCCTAATTACCTCGGATCGTGCTGGTAGCAAAACAGTATTGTTACTATAATTGAAATGTATTGGAATAGATATCTCGGCATAGAACTGTTGTGATCTTACCACGAACCAACTTTTTTCTTCTTGGATTTCTAGTACACAATTGTAATTTTTCATAAAATCCATACCGACTATGCCGTCATATGGGAACATTTTCTTCCATCACTTAAAACATGTGAGGTATTAGAAAATTGTGTGCTACCCAATGATTCTAAGGTGCCTTGTCCTATGCCGCTTAGGTTTGTTTTATCTGTTGTGTCAATATTTGAGAGAATATTATTGAATTCTTTTAGCAGTGACACATCTGCTCCTGTATCTACTAATAAAGTAACTAGCTGACCGCTTGGTTCTAGGTTTACTTTGATAAAAATACTTAGACTCAGATTTAGTGTATTTATTATTTATTTATTTTTATTTATTTGATTTTATTGTTGGGATTTCAAGGGATTTTGGGAGTTTCCCTGTTCGGCATTATCTTGGGTTGCAACCCGAGCGTTGTTTTGTCTGCCGTTGTTATTTTATTTTATTATTATTATTATTATTATTATTATTATTATTATTATTATTATTATTATTATTATTATTATTATTATTATTATTATTTTATTATTATTATTATTATTATTATTATTATTATTATTATTATTATTATTATTATTATTATTATTATTATTATTATTATTATTATTATTATTATTATTATTATTATTATTATTATTATTATTATTATTATTATTATTATTATTATTATTATTATTATTATTATTATTATTATTATTATTATTATTATTATTATTATTATTATTATTATTATTATTATTATTATTATTATTATTATTATTATTATTATTATTATTATTATTATTATTATTATTATTATTATTATTATTATTATTATTATTATTATTATTATTATTATTATTATTATTATTATTATTATTATTATTATTATTATTATTATTATTATTATTATTATTATTATTATTATTATTATTATTATTATTATTATTATTATTATTATTATTATTATTATTATTATTATTATTATTATTATTATTATTATTATTATTATTATTATTATTATTATTATTATTATTATTATTATTATTATTATTATTATTGTATCTGCCTCGTCCACTGTTGTGGCCACCGCGGCAATTTCGGCGGTTATTGCCTCGGTAATTATTATTACTTCGGATGTAGAGGACCGTGTCTTCTTTTGCTGCAGCGTTTGAACGGGTTACAAATTTGGATACTGTATCGTTCATGTCATTGAGCTGACCAGCTTCCATAATTAGTTTAAATTTTTGCCTCGAACAATTTGCTGCCATGGCCTTGCCGGTTTGTTGAGTAAAATATTTACTAGCCAACTCGCGCGACATGCCATATGTTATATAGGCATTTTCTAAAGCTTTTGTGAGCTCATTAATTTCGCTTGTGTATTGGGTGGCTGTCTTTTGTTTTTGTTGAACATTTAGCTATGTCGTTGAACGTTTCCTCGTCTAATTTTAGGTTTCTAAACTCTAATAGCTTTTTGAGCTTTTGCTCGTATTCGTTAATTATATTTTTTGCCATTAAAGTTTCATCGGCTGTTAAATCTGGTCTTATGTTATTTATTATTTGTTTTGCCAATTAAAAGTTTTCTGTCAATATATCGTAATGTTTTTTAAATATTTGGTCACTGACCGGTTCTTCACGATATACTGACTTATATGACTTAGCGAAATTCTGTCCATGAATTCATTGATTGGCAAAAGGATGGCTTGATTGTTCAACTTTATTCAAATTTTTCTTATTTTTCTTTAATAGACAATTTTAGACAATTGTTGCCACTGAGGATGACCTTGTCAGGTATTTTTATACCTTGTACCAAAAATGGTAAAGGGTATATTAAAGTTGTGCAAATGTATGTAACAGGCAGAAGGAGGCGTGGTAGACCCCACAAAGTATACATATTCTTGATCAGCATCGAAAGACGAGTCGATCTAGCCGTGTCCGTTTGTCTGTTTGTCTGTCTTTCTGTCTGTCTATCTGTCTGTATGAGCAAACAGATCTCAGAAACGGTAAGACCAACAACCACCAAATTTGGCACGAAGACTCGCCCAATCCATAGGCATAACAAGTTAATTTTTTAATTAATTAATTAATTCGACCTATAACATACAGCTGCCATAGGAACGATCGGATGAAAACCCACATTTAGTAACAAAAACCCTTTTGGTTCTTAAGATATGTTCCCCAAATTTTGGATTTAAGTGTTTTTGCAAATGTCAAATCACATATCTCAATATTATATATATCGGTTTACTATATCATATAGCTGTCATAGGAACGATCGGTCGAAAAACAACATTTACTGTGAAAAACATTTTTGTTCATAAATATATCGTTACCAAATATTAGATTTCATGATTTTAAGTAATATCCAATCATATTCTTGAATATTATATATATCGGTTTACTATTGCATATAGCTGCCATAGGAACAATCGGCCGAAAAATGGCTTACCAAATATTAAAGCAACAAAAACATATATTCATTTTTGGATTGGGTACAGGGTTTTCTATAGTCGGTTACGCCCGACTATAGCCCTGCCTTTCTAGTTAAAATTTATTTTTTCTTATTTTTTTGTGAATGAAAAATTTTATAGTTATGTAGCTAATTTTGAGAAAATTTTGACATTAATGTAAATTTAATTTAAATGTCAAATTTTACGTATTATACGTTTTTTTAATCTTTAATTGGTTTTCGTTAGTTTAACGGCTTACATTTGCAAAATTCAAGCTGGTTTACATTTTATGCTACTTTACAAAGATTTTTTAATGATATCTTCTTTGTTGAGTGAAGAGCAGCAGCTGTTCAATTGGCGGCCTTGTAGCGGTCAGCGGTGCTGGTCATCACACAGACCGGTTCATCTGATTGGGTATTGCGATGTTTGTATTTTTGTACTTCTGATTATTTTTCCCGCGTTGCAGCGCAACTGGCTCTTAGCGCTGTTTAGTCGCATCGAAAGGATGCCCTTTGCATTTATTATAATTTTTTCGTTTGTTGTTCTTTTTTTTTTTGTTTTTTTTTTCGGATTTTGTTTTTTTTTATTTTTTCTTTTGTCAAGTTTTTGTTACAATTGTTTTTTTTTAGAATTTGCCTTAAAACGATTCTTTGATTTACATGAACGGGACAGACACATATGCGATTTGTTTTCGACTCTATTTTGTTTTTGTTCTTGACGATGATATTTTCTATTTTATTTACATATGTACATTGAATTTTGGATTGCGTACACGGTATTCTTTAGTCGGTTGCGCCCGACTATAGCTACTGCCGTTTTAGTTTTTATTTATCTTCTCTTTCTTTGCTGTGCCCTGCACGGCAAGTTAAATTGCAATTAATAATTCTCTTTCTTGCCCTGCGCGGCAAAAAGGCACTCTCTGCTATATATTTTTCGTTCTCTTTTCATTTTAATTTTTTTTGCTTGTTTTAACTGCTAAGTAGCAGTCGTATTCTGAAATATTGCAAGAGTAAATAAATAATTTATTTTTACATATGTATGTTCGCCTTTGTTTTGATACTTGCAAATGTTTTACGTCAGCCATTGAGTAAATTTATATTGGATTTCTTGCTAATATCTGTGTAACCCAACTGATAGTTACGCTTAAAAAAAAAAAAAACTAACACGTAATGCTCATTTCTTCTTAAATAAATTGTTCAACGCTTATAAATAAAAACACATATTAAAAAATTATGTACACATTCATACAGCCAATAAAAATTTATTCTTACACCTAAAACATCTAAACCAGCAGCTGTTGACCATTAGGTCTAAGCTGTGGAACAGACAATAGGTCTGGATTCGTAAGTTCTCTTGCTTGGTAGTGCACTACCATGACGTCAGCGAAAAAAAATAAAATAAAAAGGATAGTTTAAAGATAATAGAGAGCTAATAATATGTTTTTTTGCTTTTTACATACTTCGAAAGTAAGAATTATTAATTTAATTTTTGCTATATAAAAAACTTAATAGGCAATAACACAAGGTTTATTTTTACTCCTAAAATATGCATATTTTTTATAATACCAGAGAATATGTATAATAAGAAGACGCATGACATCGTTGAAAATATGGCGTGGGCCCAGGACTCTACCATAAGATGGCATATAATTTTTTCGGTGGTAGTTGCATGTGTGTGTGATGATTGTCTTCATATACAAAGAATTTTTTTTGATTGTGTTGTCGGACTAGTCGATTGCGCATTTTTGTTGTTGGTCATTTTTTTCTAGTTGTCATGTGTGTGGCGATTGCCATTTTTTTGGCAATTCAAGAATGTTGTTGTTGTTGAATTTGGTGCACAAATTTCTTGCAGCAGACAATTCTTTTGCTTGCTACACTTTATGTGTGCCTGGTATGAAAAGTTGTTCATCGACCATACCTTTTGAAATACACGTGTTTGTGTGTGCATGCAGAAAAGAATTTGTCATGATTTTGAAATTTTGATTATTAAGAATATATTTTTTGCTTTGTGTTGCTGCTACTTCTTTATTGACCTAGGCATTACATTCTTCTTTTCATGCGTGCCTGGTATAAAAAGACAGTTGAATTGAATTTGTATATGCATTTGAACAGCAACACCTGCAGTAAGTGTATACACACACACTAATAAGCGAATTTATCATGACTTTAGAAGTTTCAATTGTCTAGCTATTTTATTTTTCTCGCTTTTTATAAAATATTGACTTTACTTCTTTCTTCTTACGGACATATATTTTTTCAAAGCTGCTTCTTCACGCTTTGGCTGTGTGCATAAGAAAGTCAAAGCCAATTTGAATATTTTGTAGTAATTACGCATTATTGCTGAAAATTATTGCGTGCAAAATACATTTATTGAACAATGATTACATTATTCAGTTCATATTAAACAAAAACTTGCCATGCATTCAATTGAACCGGCGATCATCGAAACACCAGATCGTTCAGATTGTAGTGGATGGCGCAAAATGTTAAATGAAGACAATTTAAGCCAGCTACGCAAAATATGAATAATTGGTGGACTATTTATTTCGATTTTTGACAGGTGTCTGCATTTAATAATTTGAGCAGAATGAATGGATAAATATGGAAATGTAACAATTTTTACATAATTAGTATTAATTTCTAATTGAATAATAATTTTTAATTTATAATTAAATAATATAATGCAATAATAGGAAACATGTGCAATTATTAGAAATTAATTATAAATTAAATAATTCAAAAATGCGCATAAAAAATGTGTTTGATATTTAACCATTCATTCATAACTTATCAAATATCAAAAATCTACCCTAAAATAGACAAATCGCACACTAGGTATTAGTGCGAGCAGCATATGAATAGGCATAGAAAGGGAAACAATATCATTTGAAATCACATCAAAAGCGTATACATAAAAAAATTAAAACTAAGATCAAAATAAAGATAAGCAATTGTCATCAAAGCATGAGTGCGAGCAGCACATGCGTAGCAAAGGAAAGAAACACAAAGTCATAGAGCAGAAAATATTTTCTGACAGAGGGCTCTACAGCACTTTGACTTCCAACACACGCTGCCCGCCGCTGCCTGTTTTTGTCATTTGAATTTGGCAAGCAGTTTGTATGAGATGCGCCTTCTTAGTATACATATTCTCTGATAATACTTTTCTAAACATTCCATTAGTCAATGTCACTATCGCTTAACTCAGATTCGATTTTGCCCTTGTGCAATATCTCATATTTTTCATCTTTACTAGCACGTTTGAAGAAGCCGAGCTGTAAAAAAAAATTATATTCAAAATATATATAATGATCAATGGTTTTTTAGTAAAACTACCCACCTTATACATGGCATAGGTGATTGCTGCCAGCAATAGGAGTCCACCCAACACAGCGAGTAATATAGCCAAAATCGGTGTGTGGTACATTTGATGTTTCGATATTATATTCGGTTTAATCTTGCGCACTATCTCCAGCCAGTGCGCATCGCTCGCTGCGTTCCTAGTGATGCCCAAGTCAATGAGAATGACAAAGAACTCCCATGGCTCGATCAGAATCTGGTTGATCTCGTTGAGATCGATATTATAATGCAGTCGGGTCGTAATTGGTTTCTCTGGTTTGAAATTGTAGACGCGCATAGAGGCTCGCACGCATGTTGTCATCTCGTGATTCCTGCAGTTGAACACAATTGTACGATTAACCGGCAGCTTGCCCTTGAAGTCTTCGCTGAGTATTTCGACAGTCTCCATGAGTATATGGGTGTTGTTCTCATCGACGAAATCGATGCCAACCAGTTGGCCATCGTAGACGGCCTGAATGGTGATATTGGACACATCAATGATGGGTATTGTCACGCCAGATATTTTGTAGGCGATCGGTATATTGAAAACAAACTCTAGTGCGGACACTGTGCTGGGTCCATTGCTCTTTACTTCATAATTGTTGATCATTTCCACTGAGTTTTTGTAATTCTCCAAATCGATTTGTGCGTTCATTTGTGTCCTATTTATAAAGAAAACAGTTACAAATCTGATCTAAGCTCAGCTTACCGAATTATTCTCACGTACCCCGTTGCTTCAATTTCTGTGAATTCCTTCAGGGTTATGACATCGCGCAACTTATTGTCCGCCGCATTTGACTCAAGTCCTGTACTGAAGACTTCTGCAGCTATCACCACGCTGTGACCGGATATAGAACTGACATCGAAACTAACGGTGATAGTATCCTTCGCACCCTTGGCCATTAGTTGACCTCTATTCAGATCACAGAGCATTACAACGCCGTTGTTGACCTTACAGTTAGACGGTATTTGCGCAAAGCTCATGCGATTCGATGAGGTTATATTGATTTGAGGTAGGTAGGCTGTTTCGCCTTTATTTGTAACTTCATAGTTAATCTTCAAAGTATTGCTGCTGCCCAATATATAGTCGGACCTTCAAGTATATTATTTCATATTATATATTAATTAATATTAGCTGTATTATCAGTGATTACTTACGCAAATCCGCTGCTAGTTAATTTGAGATCTGCCACACAAATGCTCTTGCAACCTGTGCCGAAGATTATTTTCTCAGTATAAACTGTTGGATCGGCAGGATCAACTGCGGCACATGTCTCGCAGAACACTAAGGAATAATTAAATTAAATAATCTCGATCCACATACATTCGGTGTTCTACAACTCAACAGTAGCAGTAGCAATACCTACCTTCAGAGTCCGGCACTTGATTAATAACGTTGTAGTGCATCTCCAGTTCAATTGGCTTAAAGATGTCCCCAACACTGTAGCGCACATTGCAGTCGTATTCACGACACTGCTGGATAGTGCCCGCAGTGGCGTTGAAACTCAGCTCATTGGAGTGCGTTTGGGAGAATTGAACACGTTTTACTTGAGGGTCTATCACTATGCGTATTGCAAGGTCCTGTTTGCTTATAACCGCCGAAGTGCTTTCGATCCCAAAGCAAGCAATCACCTTGAAGTTGGACTGCTCCGGCTTAATTTCGCGCGTCTGTGACCTCACACTGGCAGCGACTTTGATCACGGGGTAAGCTCGGTAGACGTATACTGTCTCAGCATTAGGTGCCCCAATTGCAATATCGTTGAACCCATTACTATCGATGTCTGAGCCTTTTGAGAGCCCATGACCGAACATAGGTGTGCCATACCGCGTCTGCCCAGTCAACGGGGAGTTCAGACGCTGGCTATGCTGCTCCCGTATACCTTTCTCATCTCCCAGGTATATAAACACAGCGCCGTTCTTAGCAAAGGGTGCGCCCACGGCAATATCTGTAATATATGTAAATAGTGAGAGTGATTATGATATGATAAATGAAAACATTCATTGACGAGACTCGAGACTCACCATTATAGCCGTCGCGATTGATGTCGCCAAGTCGCGTTAGCGTTGTGCCGAAACGTGCGAGTTCACTCACCGGTGATTTCAATATTTTACGATCAAAGTTAAACTGAAGCGAGTCAGGAGTGGACATACGTGGACGTTATCTTGAGTATTAGTCACTACGAGAAGTTTGACTGGCTACTTACATTGCCCCTGTTGATGAACACGTATATGGCGCCATTGTCATGTGAGTCTTCGAAACTGTATTGCGGAGCGGATATGACGACATCCGTGAGACTGTCGTTGTTGAGATCATCGGTCAGTACTGCGTAGCCGAAGTATTCGCCAAACTGCTCTCCCCGGAATACAAAATGCTTATTAATGGACTTGCCGTGTATATCGAAGATGTACGCCTCGCCCGTCTGTTCATTGGCTTGCGGCGCAGTAGCCACATACATAAGCTTCTGCGGATCTGCACTGTCAAAGTAACCAGAGCCGACGGCGTAACCGAAGTACGAATCATCCGGTTGTCCCCAAAATTCTGGTTTGAGAACGACCGACTCATAGGTAACAGCGCCACTAGGGCTGGAATTATTCGTGGTGCGTGCTTTGCGTCGCTTGCTGGTTGTGTCACGTCTACTGGCAATCGGATCGTTGCTTAATGTCTTCTTGCGATAATTTATCAACGACCCCTTCCAAGTGTGAAGGCCGGGAGCACCAATCAAGAACTCCTCATTGTTGTCCGTGACATGTGCACTGATGCCCTGTTCGGCATATACATAATTATAGTATGTATATACTATTCCATCGCTCATTTGTTCTTCCTTCACTTGCTCTGTCTTGCTCAGTAGCGGCGAAATCTTTGTCACGTTAAGCGGAGAATCGCTTAAAGTGTTCATAATCCAGTAGCAAATGCCATGCAAATGATAGTCATTTATCGTGGGTGCTACGAATCTCGGCGCACAGACTAGCAACTTGTCCGTGTCCTTTGTGCCACCGTCTATGGCCGCGCCCAGCCATTGATAGTCGCGTTTTTGGGAATCGAGAATGTATTCAGACTCCTCAATATTCTGATTGCCACGACCATCAAAAATGTATGGCGCGCAAGTGCCATTGATCAGTGAACATTTGTAGATGGCGCCTGTTTCGTTGATATGACGTTGTGCCTCTATTGTGGATTGTGCGCGCGGTGCTCCAATTATTATTCTGTAGCAAAGTGGAAATTACATTGTTTACCTTTGTCGCTGTTATGTTATGCATATTTTGACATAATTTCTTCTTCAATTGTGGCCAAGACTGAATTATAAGCCATAATAAAATAAATTGTAAAAAAATATCGTCAAAATACGAACGAATAAATCAGCCTCTTATTTTTCAAATTACTACCGACAAAGAATTTTCAAATAAAACTGAATGGCTTAAAACAAGTCAATTTGGAAAGCAAGACCGGCAATAGAAATAGTTTACTCAATACTTATGAAAGTTTCCTGGACTGTATTTCATTATATTAACGGTATTATATATATACGTAGAGCTTCGACCGCAATAACATCTCATTTGATTTGACTTACCCCTTAGCACGCAAACTTATAGCGAAACCAAAATATGACGCCTGCTCTTTGGGTATTTCTGTCGTTAATTGTGGATCATTAATTATCAAATTGGGCTTTGGCGATAAATTATATGCATTCAAATTTTTCACGGTTATTATAATCACTATTGCCAACGGCATACGCGCCGACCACTTAACGCTGGTCATTTTGTGCACAATCCTTTAAAGGGATGTCTGAAATTCACAATAAAGAGTGAGTTCTGCAACAACTTTCGGCTAGCTTGGTTAGCACCTCGCGAGTAGTGAACAAACCGCTGCAAGCGACTTGAAGCAAATGAATGAAGCGACTGAAAACTACATCGGCGGCTTGGTTCATTATGTGGACCATTTACGATATTTCGATTTACGCATGAGTCAGTTTGTTTGGTAATTTTTCTTCTTATTATACCCCGTAACAAAAATTGTAAAGGGTTTATTAAAACTGTGCAAATGTATGTAACAGGCATAAAGAGTCGTGGCAGACCGTACAAAGTATATATATTCTTGATCAGCGTCGGAAGGCGAGTTGATTTAGTCATGTCTGTCTGTCTGTCTGTACGTATAAACGTGCGGATGTCGAAAATTTTGCAAGAAGACTCTTCTAATCCATAGGCATAACAAGTTTATTTTGTTTTTTTTTTTTTTTTTTAAACGGGGTACAGGGTATTCCTTAGTCGGGTGTGCACGACGGGTAGTCTTGTGCACTTTGCATTGCTCAGGAATAGCACGATACGCTCGAAAGAGAGAAAGTTACAACAGATAGGAAAGATAGATTAAGATGGAATAAGTATAAGGTATAGAATAAGAAATTATTATTATTATATAACTTGACAGCTAATTGAGTACAAGTTACCCATACAAAAATTAAAATTGAAATTACAAATATTTGGCATTTTGTTGTAACTATTTCGACAAACGGCAATTCAATGAGAAACGTTGATATTTTTCCAACCATTCACATGTTATCAACTGATATTTCTGCTCTTTTAATATTTTTTTGTCAGTTTTCATATTTTTGCAATTCGAAACAGAAAAGAAATGTCACCAAACAAACGGTTGGTTTAAAAAATTCATACGCTCAGAAAAGAAAGAAGATTAACTTTTGCGCGATTCTACTGTAGTTAGACGAACCGAGCCACAGAAGAATCATAAGACTCAATCCATAAAAAAACTTTAATTTTTCTTATATTGTGTTTATGATTAACCAATCTGAATTAATAGTTTACTGATAGCCAGATTTTCTATAATTAAAAAAAAAAAAAAATAACTGAAAACCTTTTAATTACTAGTTGGATTTTAAAAAAGAGTAAAAAACGTAGAAAACAAAATTACGCTCAAAATGCGTAGAAAGATATAAATAGCCAAGCATTCATGTATACCATAAAAATTTATTATATCGCATATGAATCATTTTGTTAGAAAAAAATATTCATTTTTACATAAAAATATATACTATAATGGTTTACTTTAATTCGCTTTATCGTAAGCACTATGTGCTAACTACTTAACTGACATACTTCATGGAAAATTGGATGATGTGGCGTCCCGTTTTATGGCGTGATATTTCTCTTATGTTAATCCATCTTTCGTGGAGACTTTTATACAGTGCATTCGCGGTAACGTGAACACCGCCTAACGTGAACAAGTTTTTTTATATTGACTACTCAATAACGTGAACAAAGTCAGAAAGCTCTATAGCGTTAACAATTTTTTTTCACTGCATGTTTTCCAAGTATGAAATACATTAAATTCGATACAATGGTGGATCAAAGAGACATGCCCTATCCAAAACTGAATATATTGTTTTGCTGCTTTAATATATTTTATTCATTATGATAGGATGTTTCAAGAAAGAAAATTTTTTTTTTAATAAAAGCCATTTTTCGGCCGATTGTTTCTACTTCAGCTATATGCGGTAGTAAACCGATATTTATAATATTCAAGAATATTATTGTATATTACTTCAAATCATCAAATCTAAAATTTGGTAACGATATATTTATAAACAAAAAAGTTTTTCTCAGTAAATGTTGTTTTTCGGGCGATCGTTTCTATGGCAGCTATATCTTAAAAAAAAAAAAAACTCGTTATGCCTATGGAGAGTCTTCGTGCCAAATTTGGTGATTGTAGGTCTTACCGTTTCTAAGATCCGTTTGTTCATACAGACAGACAGACAGACGGACAGACGGACATGGCTAGATCGACTAGCCTTTCAATGCTGATCCAGAATATATATACTTTATGGGGTCTGCCACGCCTCCTTCTGCCTGTTACATACATTTGCACAACTTAAATATACCCTTTACCATTTTTTGGTACAGGGTATAAAAAAAAAGGCAGCACATAAAGATAACGGATTTTATTATTGCATAAATGTAATGAGGAATTTGGTCTGCTATGCAATTTTATTTCAATGGATATTTTCTCGTGATCTCGTATTGTTTTGTAATGAATTTTAATTAACAATTTTAGTTTTATGTATTAATAATGCAAATAAAAATAAGAGAATTTCACGTTCAAGCGAGTAAAACACACTTTATACTGAAAAATGTTACATATTTTTCATGAAATTCGACGATCGCTAATGTGAACAATTTTAATTAGTTCGCATTACCGTGTGTGCACTGTACTTTATTAGTAAGGATGGACTAACATAGGCGTAGCATTAGATTTGTTTTATTACTTAAAGGGGTTAATGGTGTTAGCTAAGTATATTACTTATATATGCACTTAGACCTCGCTTCTTAGTTGTCTATATTGCCACAAAAAGCTTGACTTGTTGATCTAACTGGCCAACTTAATGGTCATCTTAAAACTAGAAAGGCAGGGCTATAGTCAGGCGTAACGGACTATAGAAAACCCTGTACCCAATCCAAAACTGAATATATTTTTTTGTTGCTTTAATATTTGGTATTCATTATGTAAGGATATCTCAAGAAAAAGTTTTTTTTTTTAGTAAAAGGCATTTTTCGGCCGATTGTTCTTATGGCAGCTATATGTTATAGCAAACCGATATTTAATGTATTCGGGAATATAATTTGATCAAATCTAAAATTTGGTAACGATATCTTAATAAACAAAAAAGGTTTTTCCTAGTCAATGTTGTTTTTCGGCCGGTCGTTCCTGTGGCAGTTGTATGTTATAGTAATCCGATATTTATCATATTCGAGAATATGATTGGATCATTGATCATTGATCATTAAATCCGAAATTGGGTAACGATATCTTAATAAACAAAAAAGTTTTTCTCAGAAAATGTTGTTTTTCGGCCGATCGTTCCTATGACAGCTATATGATATAGTAAACCAATATATATTATTATATTGAGATATGTGATTAGACATTAGCTTAAACTATTAAATCCATAGTTTGGGAAACATGTCTTAAAAACCAAAAGGGTGTTGGTTAGGAAATGTGGGTTTTCACCCGATCGTTCCTATGGCAGCTATATGTTATAGGTCGAACATCAAGAAAAAAAATAAATAAACTCGTTATGCCTTTGGATTGGCTTAGTCTTCGTGCAAAATTTGGTGGTTGTAGGTCTTACCGTTTCCGAGATCTGTTTGTTCATACAGACAGACAGACGGACATAGCTAGATCGACTCGCCTTTCGATGCTGATCAAGAATATATACTTTATGGGGTCTGCCAAGCCTCCTTCTGACCGTTACATTCATTTGCAAAAATCTAATATACCCTTTACCATTTTTTGGTACAGATTCAGATTCAAAGACTGACATGACAATAACGCCATATACGTGTTCATCAACAGGGGCAATGTAAGTAGCCAGTCAAACTTCTCGTAGTAACTAATACTCAAGATAACGTCCACGTATGTCCACTCCTGACTCGATTCAGTTTAACTATGATCGTAAAATATTGAAATCACCGGTGAGTGAACTCACACGTTCCGGCACAACGCTAACGCGACTTGGCGACATCAATCGCGACGGCTATAGTGGTGAGTCTCGAGTCTTGTCAATGAATGTTTTCATTTATCATATCAAGTTAGCAGGTTATCTCTGAACTTGACGGACGTCTTTGATGTTTGCTCCGAGTTTTGTTGATAATATTTATCGGTGTGTTATCCGCTTACAGCGTGTGTAACAATCGAATTGTACGCCGCGCAGCGCGTGTGTCAGTATATTCGCTGATTGCCAACAAAATTGCACAATTCACAAACTTAAGTTCAATAAACGTGTTCTTGCAGTTTTGTTGTTCTTTTACGGTCCTCAGCTGTTCACTGAGCAAGGACTGCCAACTGTTCACATCATTTAGCAGGTTGGCAACCTGTTTTTTACAAGGAACTGCCAGATCGCGCAATTTACATCTTTATAAGTTATGTCTACACAGGACGTACAATCAGGTGCGCCAATGGTCACTGACAATTCTCAGGAAACTGACTCTTGGCAAGCAGTCAGCCTAAATGAAAGATGCAAGATGCACTTAAAAAGAAAAAGGCAAAGATCCCCGGTGTCAGCAAAAAAACGCATAGTTACAGCAAATGCTCAAGATAGCAATGAACCGGCACCAAACCCTATTTCAACCAATCGCTTTGCTTCACTCGCGACACCTGACGAACCGGGACCCAGTGAGCCAGCACCCGAAGCATGAGAACCCAAGCCGCCTCCACTCTTCATACCGGTAGTGAAGGACATCAACTCAATGACTAAAGACATTAATGACTGTATCGGCCAAGATGCGTATATCTATAAAGCCACCAGGAACGGAGACATATGGGTTATGATTAATACGACTGATAACTATCGTAAAATGGTAAATCTCCTTGACAGCACCAAAAGACTCTACCATACTTACCAGCTGAAGCAAGCACGAGCTTTCAGGGTCGTAATTAAAAACCTTCACCTTACAGTATAAATCGACTACATTAAGATTGAGCTCAAAAATAAGAACCATAAAGTGCGACAGGTAATTCGCATAACTAAACAGCCAATCCCATTGTTATTTGTAGACCTTGAACCTCAAGCTAATAACAAAGAAGTATATGAAATCAAGAAGCTATGCAGTGCACTAGTAAACATTGAACCGCCCAAAAAGTTCGACGATCTGGTGCAATGTCACAGGTGCCAAGAATTTGGGTACACCAAGGGCTATTGTAGAAAGCCATTTAGATGTGTAAAATGTGCACAGAAATACGAAACAAAATCGTGCACAAAAGTAAAAGAAGCACCGGCAACCTATGCTCACTGTGAACCAACCAAAACTCCATTCCGAATCCAAACAACAATGATAACTCCAATAGCAAGTTCGACAAAATGTTACTGCTAATAGAAAAACTAATGGAACGTTTCGACAGAATGTCTGATCAAATATGCACGTTAGTTAACCTCGTCACGTCACTGCAAAACAACCATTCATCCAAGCCTTAAAGTAGTCCTATGGAACGCTAACGGAGCCTGGGAGCAGATGCTGGAGCTAGAGCACGTCATCAAGTCGAGAAATGTGGACATTTCTACTTTCGGAGACTCACTTCACTGACCGTTCACACTTAAAAATACGAGGATGTAATATGGTAACAACAAACCACCCCCAGGGCACAGCCCGTGGTGGGGCATCAATTATCAAAAACAATATTAAATTCATCTTCATGCAAGCCAATT
>JBAMBQ010001726.1:0-10358 GCA_037044495.1 Stegana nigrithorax | reverse complement strand
CGCTGCCCAAAGAGCGTCGTCTCACGCGGCTTTGGTGGCCACTTTATTTTGAATTTTCACTTTATGGCTTTTGCCTTTTTGTTATAACAAACAAAGGGACCCTCCACCCTTGGGAGTCGCAGCTTGGTGTTATTTATTTTATAATCGGAGTTTTTATTCACAATTAATTGAATATGCCCCACGTTGGGCGCCAATTAAACACTTTAGAATTTATACTTTATAAACCGTTTATATTTAAGCTGCAATATTTCTAGCTATATTTTTAGTATTAGTATTATGGCTGGATTAGCACTAGTACATCAAACATATTCGGTGAGTTTCTGGTGAAGACTAAAGATATCTTACTGATCTAACTTACTCTACAGCTAGCGTTGCACATGCCGCGATGTTCGTTGTGGTGGCAGATTGCTGACCTAGCAGTTCTTTTGGTAACTTTCCGTTGTTTGTCCAACTGCGCGTTTCGCGCATGTGGAGCTCATATTACAACTCGGGAGCGTTGCACTTATTTGTCAACGCTGCAAGAGTTGTTGCTAACGTCGGTCAAGTCTTATTTTATGCTGACCGACTTGCATTCAACGAGCTCGTGTTAACTTATATATATATATGTATATAGCCCTAACCCTCAAAAGAAAGCTGTTAAATATGATATTTCACTCAGAAGTTTGTGAGTTTTTTTGTGAAGAGTGACACTACTTTTGTGATTTTCAAATCAATAGATCAAAACCAATTCCGTACTTTAATTTTACACTGCTTCTTGATGGGAAAAATACCGTTCAAGCGATGCTATGGCTTGACAAGTATTATAAGGACTCGCTTCCATCACAAAAAACAATACAACGATCGTTGGCTGACTTCAAACATGCAGAACCCAGTAGATGTCTATGGTATTGGATGATCGCCGACTGAAGGTGCGTGAGCTAGGTGAAATTAAAGGCATTTCAAAAAGTGCTATACATCGTATATTGACCGAAAATTTGGAGATGAGAGAGCTGTGAGTATATATGGATTTATGTATATGCATCTATACGAGATACTTAATACTGGTACATAATACTTTGTTGTGAAGGCGGGCACGCCCTTACACTCCAGCAGACGCACAAATAGAAGCGCGTCGTAATAGCGACTCTATACAATAGTAAGGAGTTCCTTAATTATTCGGTTGGGTTTCCGTTTCTGTGCGGATACGGCTTTTTAAAGCCTGAGCCACTGTCGCTCCGCGAGCTAGTAGTTCAGCTTTGCGCGTTGGATTCATGGTGCGTTTAGCGGTATCCAATAGGTCAGCCTTAATGCGCTTCTACCGATTTCGCCCAAGCGTCGTCTGGGAGCAGTTGCTTGGCTGACGGGCGAGATATTCCTCGATAATGATTGCACGGGGCCCCGCGGACGTTGTTCACTTCCGAAGCCTCTGCTGCCTCTGTTTTATCCGTTTCCGACGGATTTTTATTTTTTCATATATGTTGTGTAGGTACTTTATCGGTCTCAGGAACTTGTTGTACATAGATTGATCGCTACTTCCAGTTGGTAATTTATTTCAAACTGCTGGATCCGTGTCGCAGTGTGTATATGCAATAAATTATTTTATATGTTATGTATAATATCGAAAACATGAACTTTTATAACTGAGATTTCTCTAGATATTTTATTGCTTTTAAATTAGATAGCACTGCACTAGTAAAATTTTCTTAATTTTTCGTTCTCTTTGTCTATTTGGTTTAATTTTGCGCGTCACTTGGCAGCGTAGCTACTTGTATGCACGTAATAAAAGAGAACGAGTCGATTGTTTGTCTTGCTTATTAAGCTCGTCTTATACTGCTGCTTGCGTTGTGATAGCGGCACTATTCTAGTCAGAGATTATTTGATAGAATAGTCGCGCAAACTAATGCAGGTTAGCGCTAACAGTATTGTTCCCCTGCTTGTACGAGTTCAAGACTGCACTGCCATTTTCTGTGTGTCAGCTTTGCTTATTCGTTTGTTTATTGTTGTAAGCCCGTTCTTTTTGCACTTGCACTTCATGTAAGTTGCTGTTGTTTTTAGATTCTCATTCGCTTCGCATGCAAAAGCTATTGTGCAAGGCAATTGTTAATCTAAAGCTTTTGCATGTAACGATTAGTAAACAAAAGCTTTTGCACAAAATTACTATCAAAGCGCACGCTTTTGTATATTAAAGTCTATGTAGTTTGTTTACTTATGTTTGGTCTTTGTGACGTCATAGGTTTTGTGTTTATTTTGTTATATGACCCCTAGTACAAGGCAGGTCAGGTTCCAAACTTGCGCTGGAAGATGAGCTGAAATGGCGTTATTTCAGTATAGGCGAATGTCTTTCAAATGGTATACTCCCAATATTTTCGCTTTTTGTGTGCTGAGTTCATAATAAACTGAGCTCACTACTCTTGATAATTTTGCCTTTACAAATACGTTGTCTAGCTTATGCACGAATTTCTTGCTAGCATTGCTTTGCAAACACCACGTCACCTATCTTGAGTTGCCTATAATGACTTTGTGCTAATATTTGTCTTGGCAGTGGCGCGAATGGTCTGTAAGGCATCTGGGTAGTTTCGTCTGGTGTCATCAACTAGTAGGTTCAATTTTCTTAATAGCTCGTAATCCTTTCCGTTCAATATCATATGCTGACCAAACGTTAGATAGTAAGGTTTGTATTTAGTACTGCTATGTACGCTTGAACGAATTGCTCCATTTATTTCATTGAAGTTGATATCCCAAGTAGAATGATCTTTACTTATGTATGCGCGTATCGCGGCTATTACTGTTCTGTTCAACCTCTCGCTTGAATTAGCTTGAGGTGAGTAAATCGCTGTGCATACGTGCTGTACACTATATTTGGTCAGGAATGATTTAAAGAACCCTTATCTAAATTGTGAGCCATTATCAGATAGGATTGTTTCGGGTACTCCGAACGTTGAGAAGATTCCTGGTTCTAGGAAATCGCAAATGCGGGGCTATGTGAATTTCTTTAATGGGTACAAAAAGTGAAACTTAGTGTGATGATCAACCACTATCAATAAGCCTTTGGTTCCCGCCTTGGAGCGTGGGTACGGACTTAGCAAGTCTATGTTAAGCTTTTGGAATGGTCGGCCAATAACCAGTGCCCGACCCAGTTGTGGTCGCAATATAGTAGTTGGGTGTTTTGTTTCTTTAGATGTCTCGCATTGATTTATATAGTCCTTGATATTTTGCACCATATGAGGCAAATAAAAATATCTTCGCAGCCATTCTATAGTTTTTCCAATGCCGCCGTGTGCTACGTTCGTGTGGTCATGCGCTCTGCTCAAAACTTCGTTTACCAAAATTTGGGGTACCCCTAATTTCCAGGTGAGATGTTCAGTGTGTTCGTTCCCGTCAGTAGATTGTGTACGCCGGTAGACATAACCATCCGTGACCTTGCGGTAGGGTAATTTTGTCTGATTTAATTTGATACGTTCTATCAAGTCTAGATAATCAACCCTACTGAAATGTGGAGAGTTTAGGTCCATGGTGGTTTTTTCGGGATAAAGTGTCGGCAACAATATTTTGCGAACGACGCCTGTTTTTGATTTTAAAATCGAAACCCTGCAAAATAATGGCCCATCGTGCTAGGCGCCCTGATAAAATTTTTTGACTCATTAGCCATTTAATTTAGAAATTCTAGTTCCGTAACACAATAATTCCTCTGTGCTTTTGTCAACTTTTTTTTTTTTGCAGACGTTGTGGTAGCGCACTACCAAACAAGAGGACTTACGAAACCAGAGCTAGTCTCCGTTCCACAGCTACGACCGATCATGGTCAACAGCTGCTTTATCTACTTAACAAAGATAATTATTACTAGAAGTTTACAAAAACTAATTAATAAAATTAAAAACTAAATTAAAATTAATACAAATATACATAGTAAAATTTAAAATAAGTAACTTATTCTATCTAATTTTATTAAATCTGCGAGTAAGAAGAGACCTTAAAGAGGTAGAGGAGGCTATGTTAGAAAATAAATGATAGTTAGAGTTATAAGCCAAACACATAGCATAAAAGGGATCATGCAGTAAGAAAGATGATCGTGCAGTGTTTAGTCTAATGGGCAAATAGTATCTTGTTGAACGCGAAAGCACGGTAAAGTTTATTTTCCCAAGGAAACAAGGCCAATTCACTTTTCCCTTTTAGCAGGTTATGAAAAAAAAGTATACCTAACACGGATCTCTGACTAGCTAACGTAGGAAGATTAATCAATTTAAGGCGGGAATGGTATGAAGGAAGGCGAATTGCAGAATTCCAGTTAAGTCCACGCAACGCAAAGAGCAAAAATGGTTTTTGGATAGATTCGATTCGGTCAGGATATGTTGTGAGTTGGGGATTTCCAAAATTGTAGCGCGAGACAGTATAATTTGCGTAATCAACTGCCAAACCGGTACGTTGAAATTTATTTAAAAGACGATTTTTACGGTTTTTTAACCGAATTAAATCGCGAAAGAACCATGCTGGTCTATTAGACTCAGGGAATACCTTAACTTTAGGAACGCACTTATTGAACAATTTTATTAAAATTTTATTAAAAAACTGCACAGCTTCATCGATATCAATCATGGAATTTAAAGTAGACCAATCCGTATATAACAGAAACTGGTTAAGCTTAACAAAATCAGTTTTTTTAAAACAAAAAGATTTACTAAGTAGCTTTCCCAATAGATGAATTCAATGAAGATGTCTTCAAAATAATTTCTAGCTGAAGAGTAGGGTGGTAGCTATCTTCAGGGGTAGACAACGGATTAGACTACGGAATGAAAAATTTGCGGCACAATCTATAAAAACTAAGTCAAGTGAAAGATTCAAGCACAATTTATTTGCTCAAGAGAATTATCTAATATTGTACAAGGTAATTTGAAAGTTCGGAAGGGGACCAAGAAACTAGCGGGAGAGTAAAATCGCCCATGACTAATAAATAGTCAGGGGTGTGGAGAAGAGAATGGACGAATTTTATAGAGTCCACATGAGCAGTGTAAATTGTATCATCAGACGAAGGTGGAATATAAGTGCAAGTTAAAAATATATTGCAATTGTTAACCGAAACTTTAACACAAAAAAAATGTTATCGGAGAAAGGGGTAAATACTTCATCAGCACATATGGACTTTCAACAAAAACCATTATATCAGAATCAAAAGAGAAGCTATCAAGAAATAACCCTTTGAGTTTAGATTTATTTCCTCTAACGTTTTGAAAAGATACTAACAAATTGGACAGTAGAGAATAATCTACTTTTTTTTGTTTTGCCGCCCTTTTTGCGTTTTTTTGTACCGGAACCAAATGAGCAACAATAGGTGGTGCTATATTCCGATCTTTGTAATCAAATTCATGCACAATACAATTACTTGGCCAAAAGTTGGGCTTAAGCAATTCCGCGAAACAATCGGCCGGCACAATAATTTTAAAGGAAGAAATAGATCGCTTATCATCAAACTTAAATTTATTGATAATAGGATTAGAAATTGATGGACATTTAGAAACTATGTAATGATGAACATCACATTCCGTAGTATCAGTGGCCAACCGGGAGACAAAGATAGCTTTAGTGACAGGAGCGACAACTATGGGCTTAGGTGCAATTTTGACAGAAGGCTGTATAGTTGGCACAATAGCAGGGTAAATACCTGTATTTACTGCCACAGCAAAATAAACTGGAGGAGAAAGTGACATAGGAGTTGAAAATACACTAATAACTATTGTAGGGGGTACTTTTGTTTTAGAAGATTTGGCCTTCTTCCTTTTAGGAGACAAATCACCATATTTGTACTCCTCAAAAGATTTTTCATAAACTTCAAGCTTTTCGCCAAGCCGTTTATAATCTTTAACTAATTCTGAAAACGCATTACGCGAATTCATAACAAATTTGGAAAAATTAATTTCCGAAGGGCGGCAGTCAGGACACGACCAGCGTAAGCCATTATTTTTGGCAATGCTGTCAACGATTCTTCCAGTTAGGTCGGCACAAGCGACATGTGCATGGTTGTCCCACATCCAACAAGATACCAAAGCGGTGGCAACATCGAGTGCTTTCTCACACTTCGCGTAACAACAAGCCAAAGTAGAAAAATTTAATAAATAAAAATAAAAAGAAAATATAAAAAAAAAAATAGATGAGGAAAAATTTTAAATATTAAAATTAACTGAAGGATTTCAAAGGAAACAGAAGCCAAAAAGTATGCATGTAGGCGATGGGTTGTTCTTGCGCCACTGTTCCACTGAAATGTTCCGTATTTAAGAGTAACTCGGTCAAATGTACACTTATTGCGGCGTAGTTGTCCACGAACCGCAGGTTCCATCCAGCAACATCGAGAAATCGTCTTAACTGTTTCGTGGTTTTGGGAACGGGAACTTTTTGTATGGCTTCTATCTTGCTAGGATTGGTTTTTATTTTGCCATCACCTATAATGAAGCCTAAATAGTTCATTTCTGTCATGCAGAATTTTGACTTGCCAATATTTATTGTGAAGTTAGCTTTACTAAGGTATAGAGCCACCTCTTTTAGTAGGGTTAAATGGGAGTCGAAATTTTCCGGGAATACCTTTTTCCATTAACCTTCATTAGGTTTGAGGGGCATTACATAGACCAAAAAGCATCACCTTGTAATGATATAAAGGTCTATTTGGTATTGTGAACGCTGTGTATTGTCTAGATTGCTGTTCCAAAAGGGGTTTGCCAAAATGCCTTTTTCATATCTATATCACTTAAGAATTTAGCTGCGGTAGTCGACTCAGAATCCTATATGTGGCAGCGGATGGCATTTTTTCTGGTATGTTTGTTGATTTCTCGGGAGTCCAAACACAATCGGTATTTGTCTCCCCTTTTTACCAGGACACAGTTACTACTTCAAGGACTATCGGATTCTTCGACCACCCCTTCGGCCAGCATTCTGTTGATTTCGTCGAACATTATTTTCTCAATGACCGGCGAAATGGGCCAGTGCCTTTGCTTCACAGGCTTAGCGTCACCCATGTCTATGTATGCGTCATCAGATTGATCGACATCTCCACTATTCGATTCATCAATTCGAACGCCTCCCAGAAATCTGTCGCTAAATATGCGTCTTGTTTAAACGCAGGAAAATCGGTTTGGTTAGACCGCGATAGGTTATGTGACAATGAATCTTACCGACAACGCGGCTGACGTTTCTGTCTGCGGTTTTAATTCCGCCAATACATTTTCTAAAACTATCGCTCTTTAGAACTACTGCGGCTGTTTTTCTCTCATACAGCTTACTGAAGCCCCTGATTCGAGTAATGCCAAGAAGTTTATACCCTGGATTTGAATATCGATGTACATTCTGTTGTCTTTTTCTATTATAATCGATGAGATCAGTTTTTTTCGCTGCATCCTAAGTTTTCCAAAGAACTCTTAGTCGTAGCGTTAATCGTTTTGGCCTTTTGGGCCAACATAGAGAGTTATTATAACCAAAGATTCGCTGTTTGACAGCTTCATAATTGGCTAGTCGAATGTGGAAGGGTTGGTTTCTGATAGCCAGTTGTTGGTGACTTGTCGAACCGAACTATGGGCTGACCTCCGGTTGTGTCTGACAGCTGGCTTCTGTTTTGCTATGGTTTTTTGTGGTTTGGTGGTTTGTGGTTTTTTTCCCGCAGTCGGTTTCCCTGTGGGTTGCATTTCTTACAGTGGGGCTTGTATACGTTAACTCTCCCGCAATCATAGCAAGAAACCCGACGTGGTCTGATGCAATTTTCGAAATGGTGGCCGGTTTGGTCGCAGTTCCATCATTTCAGCGGTCGCTTCAATATTTCAGACACGTTTTGAATTTCTAGGTATTGATTAGTTTGTTTACAACTCATTGACTTGTCGTCTGTGAGTTTTCGTATAAGTTTGGTTTGTTCCCCGTGTTTCGTTATAGAAGCGCTCATGTTTCCTCACTTCTTCTCGCAGTTCGGAAAAGTGAAACACTGGGAAATGTACCAATTTTAGTCTAAGAGATGGATTTGCGTCATCCCTAAGCAATTGAACCAACTCATATTCCGGTAAGACATGGCTCAGTTTTGACACCAACTGTTCCATTGTGGTTTGGTAGTTGTCAAAAATTTCGTCTTCGGTTTGCCAACGCTTAGACAAGTTAAGCCATACTTGAACGTCGCTATCTAGCTCTTAGTACTGGTCTTGGAAGGCGTAAATGAAACGACCAAAACCAGTATGGTGCCTTGCCTATCATCATTAAGTGAAGGTAGTCGCACACTGCCTGTAAGCCGTTCCCAAGATTCTGGGTGGTGAGAGACCTTACACTGTACAAAAAGTCTGAAGCGGGCAGACCTTCTTTCATGAAGTCGAACTTTAACTTCCACCCTTGAATGATATTGCAAACTTTTTCCCCCTGCATGCTACCTGATAAACGACTGATATCATCTCGGTTGAAAAGCTCAAAAGTTTTCGTGGTGTACAGACGTGTCAGCGTTGCGCTCCGCGGATATCTAAAAATGTGTGTGGTTTGAATAATCTATAAAACGAAATCAATTGGCATACCTCGGACCGAAGGAAAGCGCGGTACTTTAGCGATGGAGTACCTGCTTTCATATTGTTTTCATTTTCTGCAAAGAAATAACTCGAAAGATAATAAATCAAAAAATACTTACCACTATATTAGCAGCACTTGGATACGTTCCCAAGCCAATCAGCTGTGTGATCGGTGATCAATTGAAATAGTAAGGCCATCTCAAAAGCTAAAGAAGTAGCCATAGAGGAAGAATAATACCAAACTGACACAGAAGAATTAGCCCGAGAAACTAATTGAATTCTTCAAAGGAAGCCGTCGAAAAAGCGGAAAGCCAACTCACCTCTTAAACAAGTTGAATCGCACTCCCCATCGCGACACCAAACGGTAGCCTCGTCAAACCAGACCTCTCAAGGCCAAAAGAGGAACCCACCAATTATTATATCTGGCAATCTTATGTATGATCAAGTCTATGACATGCTCAAAAAGAATTCAAAGACTGACTTAACTGTCAAACTTCTCAACAATGGTGTTTTTAAAGCAAACTACGTTTAATGTTGATGATTACAGGAATGTCACTAATGTACTAACGTCCTCTTAAACTCTGTGGCACAACTACGAAAACAAACAGCTACGGCCTGTAAGAGTTATGGTTAAAAACTTAACATGCGATTGTTGGCGACATTAAAGCTCTAGGTTTCAAAATCACAAGCGCTGTAAATAAACTTACATGGGTCTCGAAGGAGCCTTTCGATATATTTATGCCAACTTTTGAAGCATCAGAAGACATAAACAAAATTTTTATGATAAAAACCATAATAAAGAGTAATGTGTCAATTGAACCAATTCGTCCATCAAAGGTAATACCACAATGCAAACAGATGACTGACATATTTGGGCATACAAAAAAAGATTGTGGTAAACCAGAAAGATGCGTTAAATGCGCTGGTAAACACAAAAGCGGTAAATGCGAATAACCAGCCTCTCAACAACCCATATACTGCAATTGTGGTGAAAACCACCTAGCCAACTATAGAGGTTGCGCCATCGCAAAACAACTTCAAATAATAAGAGATAAAAAAATTGGCCAAACTGACTTGATGTCGTCGCTTGCGGTCGGTAAAGCCCGTTCTAAGAAAAAAATCGGCAATCCAATGTAACCGTATCATCTGCGGCGACTAATAAGGCCAATTCATTAGAGAATAATTCAACGGATCAACCAGTTTTGAGAAAACCAGTTTGTTTTGACAATCCCAGCTACTCAGCAACATTGAAGAATAAAACTTACACGCAAGAGATGGTAGATAAGATGTATTGGCGCAAATTCTATCAAAGCTGAGCAACCAAGAGCGATTTCACTCAAGTCTTGACATGCGTTTAACAAAGCTGGATAACTTATATCAGGACACCATGAAGTCTAGAAATATAAAAGTAATGTTCTGAAATACCAATGGGCTTGCTAAGCACCAACGTGAGTTGGAAATCTCTGAAAACATGGACGTAAGCTTTATTGCAGAGACGCGCTTCATGAATTAGTTATATATCAGCTCCGAAAATTATTTTATATATCACACCACCCATTCACGAAACTGTGTATACGGAGGTGCCGCCATTATTGTCAAAAAAAAAAAACGCTAAATCATTTTACTGGTGGTCAAGTCAGCACTGACGAATTCCAGGCTGTTACAATTACAATGGACGCTGCAAATAAGTTATCCTTCACAGTTGTCTATAGCTCACCGCGTCACAACATCAAATGCTATCAGTACAAATCGCTAATCAGCGAATATTCAAATCGGTTCATAATGGGTGGCGACTATAACGTGTAGTGAGCTTATGAAAGCAGTCACAGAATAGGGCTGTACTATTCTCTCTTCAGGAAAGCC
>JBAMBQ010001725.1:0-14522 GCA_037044495.1 Stegana nigrithorax | reverse complement strand
GCGTTTTTTTGATTGTAGTGGTTGGGCTAGCCGAATGCGCACATTTGTTGTTGCGCTTGTTTCTTTTTCGGTAGTTGTACATGTTTGTGTATGTGTGTGGTGATTGTCTTCATATACAAAGCATTTTTTGTGGCGATTGACATTTTTTAGAAGTTTCATTTGTGAAGCTACAGTCGAAACTCGATAATCCAGACGAATGATTGCTGGCCCAATTCGGACTATTGAATCTTTCGGATTACTGAATTGTTTTAATATATACATCTTTATTAAAGAAAATCACAGGGGTCAATGAAAAAAATAATAATTAATTTATAAGTTGTATATAAACATAAATATTTCCATTAAAACGATATAAATCCACTAAACACATAAGGAAAACATGTAATTCGGATTAAAGAATTGCAAATAATTCGGATTACAGAGTAGCCAACGCATGAAAATAACCTCTCGGATTACTGGATGTTCGGATCAGCGAGTAGTCGGACTACCGAGTTTCGACTGTAGTTCATTTTTCTTGCTTTTTATGAAATATTGGCTCTTCTTCTTCGCTGTTACAGGCATTTAAATTCTCAAAGCTGCTTCATAGCACTTTGACTGTGTGAATGAAAAAAGTCAAAGCCAATTAGAATATTTTGCGCTAATTATGCATTATTTGTGAAAATAAGTGTATGCAAAATATGTATATTTACTAAAATATGATGCAATTATTCAGTTCATTCGGAATTTAAATTTTGCAATACATTCAACTGAACTAGCGATCAATTGAAACACCAGTTCGTTCAGATTGTAGTGGAGTGCTCAAAATATTAAATGAAGACAATTTAAGCCGGCTACGCCAAATATGAATATTTGGTGGACTTTTTATTTTGATCTTTGACAGGTGTCTGCATTTAAGAAATCGAGCAATATGAATGGATAAATATGGAAATGTAACAATTTTTACATAATTTGTATTAATTTTTAATTTAATAATAATTATTAATTTATAATTAAAAAATATAATGCAATAATAGAATCATGTGCAATTGTTAGAATTTATTTACATATTGAATAATGCCAAAATGCGCAAAAAAAAATGTCTTTGAAATATATCATTAATTCATTACTTATCAATTATCAAAAATCTACTCTAAAATAGACAAACTTCCCACTAGGCATTAGTGCGAGCAGCATACGAATAGGTAGAGAGGGAAACAATATCATTTGAAATCTCATCAAAAGTGCATACACAAAAAAATAAAAACCGAAATCAAACTAAAGACAAGCGACTGTAATCAAAGCATAAGTGCGAGCAGCACATGCATAGCAAAGAAAAAAAACACAAACACATAGAGCAGTAAATATTTTCCGACAGAGGGCATTAAGCAGTTTGACTTCCAACACACTCTGCCCGCCGCTGCCTGATTTTGTCATTTCAATTTTGCAAGCAGTTTGTATGAGATGCGTCTTCTTAGTATACATATTCTCTGCTTCAATACATTCGCCTTAGGCCGAGAAGTTCGATTTTGCAAAATAAATAAAATTTTTTATGGTGGCAACATTGTGGTGTCACCCGCTTTGCTTATATATACAGCGTCTGACCTCTTTTCAGACCTTTTTTTTATTAAATAGTTATACATACATATATGTACATATGTAATTATGAATATAAAATTTTAGGTTTGCTTGTACATTTGTTTTTCTCATTGATATTAAATCCGACACGACTGTGTCTTCACAAATCATAAAATATTAAAACTAAAATAGCCAGCATAATGAAGTATTCTGGCAGCATCAATCAATACAGGAACACAAGCCAACGCGCAGCCGCAGTAGGTTAACGTTTGAAAACAGAGTGTCTTACAGTAATATGGTTAGCTGAAATCATACTAGCGATACTGTTTGAAATGATTTCTTGCCGCAGAAATCAAATGCATTGGAGAGCGGCCAACAGGGAACTGGTGTAGCTTAACTAAAAGACGCCACTACGGGTTCATAACTCCGTAAGGGCAAGTTCTCTGAACAAACACGCAACTACGAGGGTTAACTCGGAAAGCGTAAACTATCTAAGCAAAAGGCACTCCGAAAGTGCAATGCATCTGAAACAAAAGTCGCGAGGTCATACTCGGTCGACGCATATATAACTGTTTTGGCAGGTTAACACTTAATAGATTACAGGCAGAGAAGCGAGACGTAGCTACGGTTTACCAAGGGATACCACAGCAGCCAACCAGTATGGGCCACTACAAGCAGAGGGTCCTCTGTCCTTAACTACATTAGACAAATTAAGATCATCCGGCATTAAGGAATTAATAAAGATAAGGAAAAACGTAACCTCCGGCGGTATTTCATTTCACACGGCGGAATAGTGCTCCACTGGTAATAACTTACCTTAACCGAAACAAATAAATATTCTGTAACGAACTCTGGACACCGACGGGTATACTCCGGAAAATCAGTTTGGTACAATTTATTAAGTAGGATTTCTATTAGATATACAAATAAAATGTCCTCAAAATTATATATATTGCAAGTAGTTCTGAGCGGTCGACATTTTATAAGACACGCAAACGTAATCTTAGCTCTGGATCCGGCCAGATAGTTTCCAAATAATGGCTGTGATTTTCATGTTCAACAGATATAATGATTTTTATAATGTGCTTCACTTCTTTTTGATTTGTAAACATCTATGGTCTTAGGGTGTAAAAATCTCGTTTCACAATATAATTACAAAACAGAGTAAGACGAAATCGATATGAGGTATATGAGAGTGCAAAAATCAAGTTTAAATCTAAATACATACGAAATTATTGGCTTGTGCGGCTTGGTCTTTAAAAGTGAAATCATACAGGCCGCAAAGAAGGCCTATGCTTACAGTGTAATGGCAGATGAGTCATGTGACATAGCTGGAAAAGAACAGCTTTCCATAGGAATTCGAGAAGAATTTCTCGGTTTCGTCGAATTGACGGCGATGGATGCCTAAACTATAGCATCGGATATTGGCAGGTTTTTAGAAAATGAAGGACTTGAACCTGACTGGTGTGTTGGCTAAGGGTATGATGGGTGTTCAACAATGGCGGGAAATATTGGTGGTGTTCAAAATATTTTTAAGGAGAAATATAAAAACACCTTATATTTTCATTGTGCAAGCCACAGGCTTAACTTGGTCGTAAATGATTTACATCAAGTTCCAGAAATCCGAAACACGATTAGCACCATAAAGGACATTATAAATGTCTTTCGAGAATCTTTTCTACGCAGAAAGTACGTACCAAATATTCCAGCTTTATGTGAAACACGCTGCTCACAAAAATATAAGAGTGTTGCTGTTTTTAATCAAAATTTTGAGGATATTGTCAATGGACTTTCAAATATTTCGACAGAAGGGAGTACTGCAGCGAGGAAGGGTGCTTACCAGAGAACTGCATTGCTCACGTATTTTTTATGTATGCTCATTCAGTGACTATGATTTTTTCTGAGTAATATTTTTCACTCAGCAAAAAAGAATGAATATTTGCGATGTGTGAGCGAAATGAACATTCAGGTTGCAACGAATGGAATATAATCAGACATGGTTGAAATGATTAAAAATTTTGGTTTGAGTGAGTGTGAGTGATTGAAAATTCTGTTGGAATGATTAAAACTGACCGAACATTCAGTTGCGTTGAGTAAAACTGATCGAACATTCAGTTGCTTTGAGTAAAACTGAGCGAACATTCCGTTGCGTTGCTGGTGAGCACGTGTTTTTCATATAGTACACATATTTTTCTTCGGTGGCGCAGTATTATTGTAATTCAGTATTAAAATGAAAAATGAAATAGATTTTGCTGAAAAAATTAAAAATGGCATTTTCCCCTTATCTGGCCGCCGCAAAGGGCGCAGTTTTATATGGAACATTATTTCTGAAATTATAAGGCCAGACAATACTACGCTTGCGAATTTTTTTTACTGCCGGACATGCTGCAAAGTTATGAAGTGCATTGCATCACAGAGTTCTAATTTACAACGCCACGGCTGCTGTAAACAAATAAAAGAATCCAAAGCGTTAAAAACAGTGAGTGCCTTGGATCGATCTGAGGCCATTGAAAAATGCTCTTCATGGGTCGTTGAAGACTGCCGACCATTCTCAGCAGTGGAAGGTTCTGGCTTTGCAAATTTGGCGAAGTATTTCATGGAAATCGGTGCAAAGTATGGTGGAAACATTGATGTGGGTAATTTCTTACCTGCTGCAACAACAATTTCTCGCAACGTAACGAGAATATCAAATGAGACAAAAGAAAAATTGAAAGAAAAGATTAATAACGTCGTGAACAGTGGTAGAGCATCAGTTACTATTGATATGTGGTCGGACGCATATGTGAAACGTAATTTTTTGGGCGTCACCTTCCACTATCAAGAAGATTTCAAATTTTTTGATATGATTTTGGGGCTGAAATCGATGGATTTTGAAAGGTCTACGAGCGATAAAATTCTTGGAAAACTTGAGACCCTCTTTAACGAATTTGGAGTAACAAACATTGCAAAAGTTAAATTTATTACTGATAGAGGAACAAATATCATTAAAGCATTACAACATCATACTCGCCTTAACTGCAACAGCCACTTGTTTTCAAATGTTTTGGAGAAATCATTCGCAGATACTACAGAACTCACAAATGTGTTGCAGTCTTGCAAAAAATTAGTTCAATACTTTAAGAAAGCAAATTTGCAGCATCTGCTACCAACTTCTCTTAAAAGTCAATGTCCGACCCGATGGAACTCAAACTATAGCATGTTTAAATCTATAATAGATAATTGGTTCGAAATAAATAATGTACTCACTGTCAGTGGCCAAAGCCAAAGAATCTTAGACATCAATCTGCCTGTATTAAAAGTTCTTGTTGAAATGTGTGGGAATTTTGAAAGAGTGTTCAAAAAAAATGCAACTTTGCAGTGCTCCATCGCTGTGCTTCGTTTTCCCATCCATTTTAACAATTAAAAACCTTTGTAGACCTGATAGTGAAGATATAGCAGCAATTTCAATTTTAAAAAGTAACATACTTCAAAATAAAAAAAATATTTACCCTAACTTGTGCAAATTAGCTGTGCAAATTCATTCCATACCAGCCAGCAGTGCTGCGGCTGAAAGACTATTTTCCTTGGCTGGTAATATTATTACTGAAAAAAGGAATAGGCTGGAGCCTAGATCAGTTGACAGCTTGCTATTTTTAAATTCTTATTATAAAAATACCTAATTTTTGTTTCCTTTTACATTTTAAGTTTAGTTTTAATGAAACATTGAATTACCTGAATTTCTGTTATTTTTTGCATTTTAAGTTTAGTTTTAAGGAAATATTAAAATACCTCATTTTTGTTCCTTTTAAAATTTGTTTTGTTATAAAAAATTAGAAAATGTGTAAAATAAATATTAAAAAAAAAAACGATGATACATTTTCGCAATATTTGTGCATCATTTCTATCATTTCGATTGTCCAAACACGTGCGGAATCGTGAAATAGTCACAAAACAACAACAACATGCCGTTTGTGTGTACAATAAACTAAATTAATCTTCGCTCAGTTCACTCAGATCGAACAAAAATCATATCACCCTGAGTGAATAAAACACAAAGTGAACATACACAAAGTGAATAAAACGCAAAGCTCAAAATCATGATGAAATCATAAACAAAGCAATGAAGTGAATGAACAAACATGAAAATAAAATGTTGCGTCTGATGAGTGAATAAAACCAAAATTTTCGTTTCATGTATTGAATTTGAGCGAACATGTTGCGGTTGGTCGCTGAGTTGAATGGAGTAAATTTTTAGCAAGAGTGATTGATCCGAACAATCATGAACAATGCAGTTCTCTGGTGCTTACCAACTATATTGCGCTGCTACTAAGTCATAATTCATTATATGCGTTGGATTGATAGCCAAATACTCAAGAATATTAGAACCTGTTGCCAATGCATTACAATCAAAAACTATCGACATGTATAAATTAAACGAAAGTATTCTTCAGGTTTTTAAAAAATACAATTTATTTTGCAGTTGCCTATGTGCAAGCTGCTTTTAATTTAAAGGCTTCGGTATGACCGCCGCGAGCGCATCGATACACCAATTATGAGTTCCAAACCAAAACTAAAAATTACTTAAATATCTAGCTTACTTCAAACCTAGCCTTGCACATGCCGCGTCGGTGTTGTGGCGGCCACGTGCTGACCTAGCAGTTCCTTGCGGTACTTTTCCTTCATTTGTTCATATACATTTTTCGGCGCATGTGGCGATCATATCACAACTCAAGTGCATTGCCTGTGTCTGTCAATGCTACAAGAGTTTGTTGCCGGCGTCGGTCAAAGCATCTTTTACGCTGACTGATTCGCATTCTGTGAGCTCGTGATAACTCCTCCCTCACTTAAGTGGAGACCGTCCTCGGGCTTCGTTAAACTCTTTATTGCCCTCTGCAGAATGTCGGCTTCTTGTTTCCGCTTAAAGTGTCGTCTTACAAGCATGATGCAATAGACTGTCAGTGTCACTATAAGACACGCGCAACCTGCTTTTATTGGCCGCACAATCGTTGCAGTCTTTATGTCGCCTCTGTGTCGTAGATTTTCTTCATTCAAGTGTTGCAGGAAAGGCAAGCTTAACTGCTCCTGATGCCCAGTGATGTTCAAGAGGGCAGAGCTTGCTAGTCCAGGCGTTCTCATCTGGGCGCTGCTTGGGTTCACATATCGCGTGCGATTCATCAGTATGGCGTCCCCGAATGTGACCAAATACGTGCCGTTGACGGTTCTTTCTGTCTCATTCGTCTCCCGTATGGTGGCTTGCCTGTCATTCACGATGATCATACCATCGCTTACCACCGACACAGGCTCGAGATGGCTCGTCTGCGTTTTGCAGTGCGCAACAATTCCGGAGTGTAGCTGCAGTGCACACGTCTCTTCTCTGGCTCGTTTGCAGAATGTTGTTGTCGTCGTTGTTCTGCACGTGTTGACCGGCAGGAAGCTATGATCGCATTCTGCTATTATGTTGTCTTCAAGGTGTAGCACCTTACCGGCATGTGCGACGGAAAAATCGTAACCTTCTTACATAAGAACTTAGGTCTAGGATATTTTATTATGAAATTAATATTGTTTTCGTTCTGAAAGATCTTAATACTAGCTACCTCCATAAGTTGTGTTATGCTACGGTTTGTGAAACGCTCATTCAGTATGCTTTTGAGGTCCTCATCATCGAGGGTCATTGGATTAATTATGTTTTTCTTTGCCAAAATTACTGACGACATTAAATTTTGTATTTCTGTCGTTAATATCCTGTTCCTAGCTAACAAAGTTTCGTACAAATGAGCGGTATCAATGTTTTCTTTCCTCGCTGTGCTAATGAGTTTGTTAACCGTATCGGTTAGTTTATTGATTTGTTCCTGTGTTTTCGTATTTATTGTTACCTGTCTATTGTTAGATTCTATGAGCTGTTTCTGTGTAAACATTTTTATCTTATCTTATATTGTCCTTGTGGACCGCCCTCCCACGAATAAGGACCGTTGTCCCCAGGTCCGCCTCGACCTTTCCTCTACATATAGGGGTGTAAGCTTATTACCTAGCCTCCTATTAGCCTTTACTAGCACTGTTTCGCCAACTTGGAAGACCTTATCTTGCCTTTTCTCATTGTGCCTAGATAGTTGGGCCTCTTGTGCTTTATGAATTTTCTTTGTTATTTCTTGTTCGAGCTCAGGCGGGGCGGAGTGAATAATATCAAGGGGCTTCTTTTTTGTAATCGAGTGAATTGTCCTGTTATACTCGATAGTGGCTTGTATGATCAAATCGACTGTATCGTTAGTCTTCCTTTCTATTTTTAGACAACGGGCGATTTCTGAGAGGGTGCTATGAAATCTTTCTACCTGTCCGTTGGACGTGCTGTGTAATGGGGGTGCGTTGGCCACTTGAATTTCGAATTGATTTCTCAACATAGCTATGACCGTTTCTGAGTTTAGCGACGCCTCATTGTCGCAATAAATTGTCTTTATTCTGGGAAAAAAGTTTATTATCTGGAGCAGGGCTGGTTTTACGTCCACTGCTGTTCGCGACGATATCGGTTGAACAATTGCTAACTTAGAAAATTTGTCTATGCATGTGAGGAAATGTCTCTTATCTGTTGAGAAGATATCAATATGCAGCATTTCGCCTGCATACGTTGGAATAGGTGTCTTCGCCTATGGGCTGTCTCCGTGGATGTCGGTCATACTTCGACCTCGCGCAAACCCTACAGTTAGCGACCACCTCATTGACGAGCCTTGACATCTTTGGGAAGTAATACTCATTCAGAATCTGACCTACGTTTTCTTGTGCGGCTCTGTGGGCACGATTATGCTCTGTCACGGCAATCTCCCTTTGCTCACTTCTATCTAATATGTCGATTACAAAGTTTTCTGCATATCGAAATTTTGTAGCTGGGAAGCTTCTAACCAGTTCGTGTTGAATCGTGGCTAATATCGGTAAGCTGCAGTGTATTGCGTTTACCACATTTTGATTTACTACCTCTTTAACTATATCGACCAGGTTGTCCCTGTTTAGTACCTGGATAATATGCCTTGTTTTTTCGCCGAACATTATGAACCTCTGTTTCGACTCGGCCTGCGCCTCTTCGATCACTATCTGATTCCTGAAACAGTTCACCGGCTTGTCCACCTTTTCGATGGTGTAGGTCAAGGACTCCTCACTATGTATCGTAGCTACGTCTGACTCTACTTGATTGTTCAAAGCACAAATATTTTGCCGCGATAGAGCGTCGGCAACATGGTTCTCTTTGCCTGGTTTGTAGAACACCTTTGCATTGTGTTCGTCTACAAAGGCCTTCCAGCGCTTTAGTTTGGCGTTCGGATTTCGATCCGACACGCGAAGGTGAGCGGTGATGATCTGTGAAGATATTCAACGCCCGCACACCATACAGGTAATGTCTAAGGCTCTTCAAAGCCCAGACTATGGCCAAGAGCTCACGCTCGTTGGTCGCGAAATTCATTTCCCTGTCTTTCAACGTCCTTGAAATCATTGTAATTGGTTTACCATCTTGTGACAGTACGGCTCCCAAACCTTGCGATGAAGCATCTGTCGTTAGATCAAATGGCTTCTTGAAGTCGGGGTAAGGGAGCATGACATCTTCTGATGCCAGGATTTGTCTGAGCTTATGGAAAGCTGCTGATTGTTTCTCATCCAATTCGATTTTTGTCCTTTTAGACACGTAGGCACTAACCCTACCGTTCTCGCCCTTGAGAATATCTGTCAGTGGTTTTGCTATTGAGGCAAAATCCTTAACAAAACATCTATAGTAACCTGCCATACCTAGGAATGACCTGAGTGAGAACAGTGTAGAGGGTTTTACAAATTCCTGAATGGCTCTCACCTTATCCGGGTGTGTCCTGGTTCCCCCCTTTGACACAATGAATCCTAGATAATCAACACTCTCTTTAAAGAAATGTGATTTCTCCCGTGACACTCTCATGTTTGCGTCTTGCAAGCTTTTCAACACCCATTCTATGTGCTTCAGGTGTTCTGCCTCAGTTTCAGAAAATATGATTACATCATCGACATACACATAGCACGATTTCCCGATCTGTTCGCGGAGAACATCATCGATGGTGCGTTGGAAGATGCTGGGGGCATTTTTCAGCCCAAACGGAAGTCGGCAGAATTCATATTTGCCACCATTTACTGAAAAAGCTGTTTTCTCCCTATCCTTTTCTGCGAGAATAATTTGGTGATATCCTGACTTTAGGTCGAGGGTCGTGAAATAATTTGCCTTACCCAGGTTCGAAAGTATCATGGGGATACTTGGCATTGGATATTTGTCGTCGATTGTCTTCTGATTCAGTTTACGAAAATCTATCACTAGGCGTTTTTTCCTATTTCCTGAATCATCTACACCCTTTTTGTCGACCACCCAAACGGGGTTGTTAAAAGGGGACTTAGATGGTCTAATGATACCATTCTTCAGCAGGTCCTTAACCTCACTGTTTACAAAATCTGCTACGCCCATTGGGTACGGGTATAGCTTTGAATACACCGGCTCATTGTCTTCGGTGCGAATTGTAGCAACAACTGACGTATTATATGGCAGCAATTCGTTAGAATCTGCAAATGCCCCAATACGTTGCTTCATCATTTGAGTGAAGCGCACCCGCACAGACTGGGGTACGACTATATCGTCAATTTTCGTGAAGTTCACATCTTCACATTGATGAAACTGAATGGTTTCTTGTCCAGTTTCAAAATGAATTACCCTCCCTCTAAGGTCGATGGTTGCGTTTACCTGCGTTAGCAAGTCCAAGCCTATGATACCATCAAACGTTGAGAGTTCAGGGAGTATAAAGAAAGGTGTGACCTTTCCAAACATGGCCAAAAAGCATTTGTGTCGAATTTTATTGAAACCATGTATTGATTTTACCAGGAATGGGGTGTCGACAGGGTAAACTTTCTCTATCCCCTGCGACGGCTTAATGTAGTTCTTAGCAGCCCCGGTGTCCACTAAGAACCTCAGGTTAACCCCTGCTACTCTCCGTTGTACGAACGGAAGCAGGGATTTTCCCCTAAAAAATTCACAGGGTCGGCCTCGTACATAGCTTCGGCTTCCTGTTCCTCAGCAGCAGCCTCAGCTGCATCGCCGTACCCGGGGTCTTCTTGCCCATGGTTTACCTGTAATGCGTGGTTTACAACCTGACGTCCCTGACCCGGGCCTCTCCAATTCTGTTGCGGTTTGCCCTGCACCTGATTACCACCCTGATACCGCGTAGGCTGGCGCAGGCGTGACATGGATGGGTCGACCTCCATTCTTTCTACGGTGTCCCTACCCTGAGCGTTACTTTGATTCTGGTTACCCTGGTGCTGGTTTCCCTGGTTCTGGTTGCCCTGCCTAACGAAGTTAGGGTTCTTCTTCTGATTTTGCTTGCCACCCCATTGCTCCTGTGGTTTCTGTCCTTGATTAACCTGGCTCCGACCTTTCTGGGCTTGGTTCCGCCCTTTCTCTTCCAGAGCATGGGCGTAGTTGGCTGCAAAAGAGTATCGCTCATGGTTGGACTCTAGTTCCTGAGCAAGGGCTAAAGCAGACGGCAGGTCCGGTGGTTGTACTGAGAACAGGACATCGGTCAAGCTTTTCTTGACCCCAGATATAAATACACGTAAAGCATCCTTTCGGTATTTCTGGTTCATCGAGTCTGCCAATTCGGCGTTGTAGGTCATAATCGTTTTGTTAGTAATAAGGGACATTTTTTCTCTACCTCATCGTAATACTGTGTCAGGGACAGGTTGCCCTGTCTAAGCGTCGCTAACTCCTGCTCTATTACGTGAAGTGCCCTTTTATCTGAATAGGTATGGTCGAGCCTACTTATTATAGCCTTAAAATTAAGCACAGTGTTAAAAGACGCCAGGACACGGTTAGCGGCACCTTTGACCCTGTTTCGAATAATTGTTATAGCTTGGTGATGCCGAACACTGCCCTCAAAGCCTTCAAACACCTCATACACGTCATGAGCAGCCTGCCGCCATGACACATAGTCCTCCTGGTCACCGTGGAATTCCGGCAGCGTCTTTACTGCGTCTAAAGATTCATTACATATTTTATTCCTGTCTATAGGTATTTTTTGGAATACCTCCACCTCTGGTGCAGATACCCTAACTTGCTCAATTTGCTGAGTCAAGGCAGCAAGCCTTTGCTGCAGCTCCATGTTTTGTGCTGTCAATAACTGCCTAGCTTCCTCAAAGGCCTGGCCTGTGTGTTGCCAGCGCCGCCTGCACATACTGCTGGACCTGTTCTGCATTCATAATTGGCCTATTCCTATCTACACTATCGCGTATTGAAAGATTATTGTGTCGGCGTATTAGCTCTTTCAGTTCTAAATCACTATCGCTTTCGCTCATGAATAACACATTGACTTAATTTCAACGAATTTGTTAACAAATTATTGCCTTTACTCGCTTTGTTAGCTAGGAACGAAATACACAACCTTTCACTTTACTCAAAATTATGGAATAGTTGCAGTAATTTATGGCACAAGTTTTAATTTATTTTTAACGGCACAAGTTTTAATTTATTTTTAATTTTATTTTTAGTGGCACAAGTTTTAATTTTGATTTAACAGCAATACTGAATAAGTTTTCACTTACATATTCTCTAATGTAGTAATCCTAATAGTGTTGATCTTCAGTTATGGCCTCTGGTGTCTGTTCTGGCCCGGTTGTTGCTTCGTTTTAAATTCGCTGCCCAAAGAGCGTCGTCTCACGCGGCTTTGGTGACCACTTTTTGATTTAGATTTATTTTTTAAGGCTTTTTGCCGTTTTTATTGATTGCAAACTGGAGGGTCCCTTGGGAATCGCAGCTTGATGTTAGTATTTATAGTTTGGATTATATTCACAATTGATTTGGGTTTGCCCCACGTTGGGCGCCAATTAAACGAAAGTATTTTTCAGGTTTTTAAAAAATACAATTTATTTTGCAGTTGCCTATGTGCAAGCTGCTTTTAATTTGAAGGTTTCGGTATGACCGCCGCGAGCGCATCGATACACAAACTATGAGTTCCAAACGAAAACTAAACATTACTTAAATATCTAGCTTACTTTAAACCTAGCCTCGCACATGCCGCGTCGGTGTTGTGGCGGCCACGTGCTGACCTAGCAGTTCCTTGCGGTACTTTTCCTTCATTTGTTCATATACATTTTTCGGCGCATGTGGCGATCATATCACAACTCAAGTGCATTGCCTGTGTCTGTCAATGCTACAAGGGTTTGTTGCCGGCGTCGGTCAAAGCATCTTTTACACTGACCGATTCATATTACAACTCAAGTGCATTGCCTTTGTCTGTCAATGCTACAAGAGTTTGTTGCCGGCGTCGGTCAACGCATCTTTTACGCTGACTGATTCGCATTCTGTGAGCTCGTGATAACTTGCATACATGAATCATATTAAAAAACTTATATCTCTCGTTAAACATCATCGCAGCAACACGGACGAGGAGAACCAAATTAATTTCAAGAATTCTACCAGAATTGCAGCTGCAATTGGGACTGATTTACAAGCCACACGACCATGGATATTCTTGGCCCTGGGAACTCTACGGACTGTTTAATCGCACAGAAGTGTAGGCATGAGTGTTAACTATTTGTCGTTAACTTTTGGTGCTGACAAATGTGGGTTTTCCCGGTTTTTCTTGAGGATTTCCCTATCAATTCGTGTTGTCACCATTTAAGGGCGGCCAGAACAGGCTGTATTCTCTATGATACCATGTTCTTTCGATTATTTAATTGTGTTTTCTATTGTTTGGCGACTTCGATCAAACATTTCAGAAACATTCTGGATTAGTTTACCCTGATAATACAGATATAAAATAATTTTTCTCTGCGCATTATTGATTTCTTTACCTTTAGCCATTTTGGGTTACTAAAGCAGCACGATCACATCGAAAATGTACACAATATTAACTTATTGCCTTAGCAGCAGGTACAGCATGCATAATTTCCACGCAATTGAGGCAAATTTCATAGGAAATATGGAAACCACGTGTACTTTGTTGCGAGGCAAAATACTTTTGTGAAATCGAAATTTTCGGCAGAAAATGATTGAGCCTCAATAGCTAGCTAACGGATCATCATATATGATCCGTAGTTGGGTTAACTTGTTGTGAAAATATGCCTTTAGCAGAAAAGCAACATTTTTTTCTATTTTTCCCATTGTTGCTATTCCATAAGCCAACAAAATCAAATTTTTTCATGAAAACCAATAGGCAAAATACTTAAGTGACTCACTGTATGTACCTATACATATTTCTATTTATTTTAAAAAACGAATACATATGTACATATGTGTATTAATTCATTTCAAATCATATAAGTAGGTACTGTTCACAAGTTACAGAATACTAAAATAATCAGAAATTAGTGACTGCAAATTTATTTTGTTATTTTCAACAAAAAGAGATCCAAGTTTGTTCAAAGCCGTATAATGATCATCAGTTCTAGTAACATTCGCTTGTAAATATACACTCAAAGTTTTAAAAGCGTCTTTTATATTGTTCTTGGAGGGATGATGAATGATTTCCTCCACCGAACACTTTTCATGACTTTTCGTTGCACTTAAAATCGGATCCATTAATTCATAGCTATAATGTTCAATAATGTCTTATTGTCCACATCAATATAATACTGAAGAGTAGCATTGGAATTTATTTTATTTACTGTTAACCATGTCTTGTAATCAACTTCCATCAAGTTTCGATTTTCTTCAATGTGACTCAAGAAAATTAGGGGTACGACGTACTATTCGTAAGCTTTTTTGGAACAATTCGCAATCGTTTGATTTTTGACGTCAATGGACCAAGCTTTTGTTACATGATAAACATTTTAGTACAAGTTTTGACGCCATGGCAAATAGTTAATCTTACACTGTTTTTCTTATTGATTATCAAGCGCGACTGAGACAACAGAAGTAAATACAAATTGACCGTAAGGTAGTCAAAACAAAACATAAAAAATAAAATAATCGGGGATTTGCCCTAAAAATTCGACTTAGAGAATGCACG
>JBAMBQ010001724.1:0-39621 GCA_037044495.1 Stegana nigrithorax | reverse complement strand
ATCAAATGCTTTACAGAAATCAGTATAAATAACATCTGTCTGAAAACAATGGGCAAATCCACTGGAAACAAGTGAAGTGAACTCCAAAAGATTGGTAACTGTTGAGCGTTTTTTACAGAAGCCATGTTGAGATATACTCAAATTCGGAATAATATAATGCTGAAGCTGGTCGGTAATTATATGTTCCAGCAACTTTGGTATTGCGCATAGCTTAGCAATACCTCGGTAGTTTGAAATATCCCTTTTACTACCTTTTTTATGAAGAGGCAAAATGTAGGATTCTTTCCATACAATAGGAAAAGAAAAGGTCGTAAGCGATAAATTGAACAACTTACGAAGAGGAAGAAGTAAAGCGCTAGCACAGTGCTTTAAAACACATGCAGGAATACCATCCGGGCCAACAGAAAAAGTGGGTTCAATAGACAATAAATAAGACAGAAGTATTCTTTCATCAATAACAGGGCAATTAATCGGGTAAGAGGCCCCATTACTTGGGTCAGAATAAAAACTACGTGAGACAGAACTATCACTATAGTTATTTTGGAAGAAGCTAGCAAATAAGTTAGAAATATCAGCATTATTACATCCCTCAACATTACCTAGCTTCATAATGGAGGGAAAAGAATTAGACCTGCGTTTTGAATTAATAAAATTATAGAACGACTTAGGATCACGATTAATATTGAGTTTAACGTTAATTAAATACGAATTATAGTAAGATTTATTCGCGTGATTAAAATTGTAGCGCGAGACAGTATAATTTGCATAATCAACTGCCAAACCGGTACGTTTAAATTTATTAAACAGACGATTTTTACGATTTTTCAACCGAATTAAATCGCGAGAAAACCATGCTGGTCTATTTGACTCAGGGAAAACCTTAACTTTAGGAACGCATTTTTTGAAAAATTTTAGTAAAGTTTTGTTAAACAACTGCACAGCTTCATCGATATCTCCCATGGAATTTAAAGCCGACCAATCAGTATTTAAGAGAAACTGGTTAAGTTTACCAAAATCAGTTTTTCTAAAACAAAAAGATTTACTAGCTTTCCCACTAGGTGAATTCGATGAAGATGTCTTCATAAGAATTTCTAGCTGAAGAGTAGGGTGGTAACTATCTTCAGGGGTAGATAATGGATTAGACCTACGCACTGAAAAATGTGTGGCGCGATCAGTAAAAACTAAGTCAAGTGTACGATTCATACTATTCTTAATAAAATTTATTTGCTCAAGAGAATCATCTAATATTGCATCAACAAAATTACACGAAGAGCCAGGTACAAGGGAATTAGAAAGCTCAGAGGGGGACCAAGTTACAAGTGGGAGATTAAAATCACCCATGACTAATAAATAGTCAGTAGTTTGTAGAAGAGAGTGGACGAATTTTATAGAATCCACATGAGCCGTGTAAGTAATATCATCAGATGAAGGTGGAATATAAGAGCAAGTCAAAAATATATTGCAATTGTTAACGAAAACTTTAACACAAAGAAACTCAATATTATTAGAGAAAGGGGTAAGTATTTCATCGGCGCATAGAGATGAATTGACAGAAATCAGAACACCACCACCAATTCTCGCGGACCGATCTTTCCTAAAAGTTACAAAATTACTATTAAAGATTTCTGAGTTAAGGACTTCAGGGCGGAGCCAGGTTTCAACAAAGACAATAATATCAGAATCAAAAGAAAAGCTATCGAGAAATAACCTTTTAAGTTTAGAATTAATTCCTCTAACGTTTTGAAAAGATACCAACAGAGTTGACAGCTGAGAATTATTTACTTTTTTCTCTGTTTTGCCGCACTTTTTGAGTTTTTTGGTACCGGGACCAAATTAGCTACAATAGGTGGAGCTTTTTTCCGATCTTTGTAATCATATTCATGCACAATACAATTACTAGGCCAAAAGTCGGGTTTAAGCAATTCCGCGAAATAATCGGCCGGAACTATAATTTTAAACGAAGAAATAGATCGCTTATGGGCAAACTTAAATTTATTTATAATAGTATTAGAGATAGATGGACATTTAGAAACTATGTAATGATTAACATCACATTCCGTAGTGTCAATGGCCAACCGGGAGACAAAGACAGCCTTCGTGACAGGAACGACAACTAAAGGCTTAGGTGAAATTTTGACTGAAGGCTGTATAGTTGGCACAATAGCAGGGTTAGAAACACCTGTATTAACTGCCACAGCAAAAGAAACTGGAGGAGAAACTGACATAGGAGTTGAATACACCTGGTCGCCATTTAGATTTGAGCAACCAGGAGTATTTAGGCTGTCATCAGCATTAATAACAATTGTAGGGGGTACTTTTGTTTTGGAAGATTTGGCCTTCTTCCGTTTAGGAGACAAATCAGAACATTTGTACTCCTCAAAAGATTTTTCATAATCTTCTAGCTTTTCACCAAGCCGTTTATAATCCTTTACTAACTCCGAAAAGGCATTACGGGATTTCATAACAAATTTGGAAAAATTAATTTCCGAAGGACGGCAGTCAGGACACGACCAGCGCAAGCCATTATTTTTGGCAATGCTGTCCACGATTCGACCATTCAAGTCAGCACAAGCGACATGTGCATGGTTATCGCAAATCCAACACGATACAGAAACGCTAGCAGCATCAAGTGATTTCTTACACTTCGCGTAACAACAAGCCATGATTACAAAAGGAAAAAATGAATTAGAAAAAAATTTTAAAATATTCAAAATTAAGGATTTGATAGGAAGCAAAAGCCAAAAAGTATGCAATTAAAATTTAATAAAGTAGAAGAAAGTACTAAAAAAGGAAAGTGAAAGTCTGAATGCAAAAAAGTAAAACAGTCACTCACTATGCAACAATTACACTATAGTCGCGCAAAAAACAGGTGTTCGCTATTTGTTTACAAAAACAAAACAATGCAAAGCACCAAAATTACAAAATTAATCACCAAGAAATTTAATTTTTATAAAATGATTTCACCAGAGAGCACCGAATAATTCTAATGCCACCACCGATAATTATGAGAAAAGCACTATTGATAACGCACAATTTAGTAATAAAAACACGAGTTATTATCTAGTAACTAAATAAAAACAGCGGAACGCAAACTAAGCACGACTAGTACAGTACACAGCGAAAAAAAATTTTGTCTTCCATGGTGACGACTTCCGATTACGAATATTCTAATATTTCGATAGATCCGTAGTTAAATTTTAAAATGCTTTTATCTTTTTTTTTAATGTTTTATAATTATAGATTTACAAATTTCTTTCCCCGTTTTGGGAACATTTATATTGTAAATTATTGTGTTACTTCTTACAGCGATTTTAAGGCCTGCAAAATTCATTGATTCTTTTAAAGTTTCGAAAGGCATGTATTTACTTATAAAGATATTATTTATTTCTAGCATTTCAGAATAAGATAAAATGAACGTATTTATAATATTTGCCTCAGTGAAGTGTATTGCGTACTTTATATTTTATATTTCTTTTATTGTAATGTACTTTTGAATTCTTCGTTGTTTTTTTAAAGTATTTAATATTGTATTGCTTACATTTGTAATATTGTTTATTTTTTCTATAATTTTTTTATTCATTACAACTTGCTCGTTATTGTTTTTTATTATTTCCTCAAATTTATAGCTTGTTGCTAATAGATCATCGTGGTCAGGACTGCCAAGTGGTACCTTTGCAATTTAATGCTCTCTTTATTTCAGATTTAGGCGTTTGATTGTGAATGGATTTCTTGATATCTTTTATTTCTTCATTTAAATGTGAAAATAGAGGATGGGATGTTGGGATATTCTCAATGAAGCTGTTTTGGATGTCATCTGTAATAGTTGTGAATTCAGTGAGGTTGATGATATGAAAAATCCTGTAAGTTCCAGTTTCTTTTTTCCCTTCTCACCTTTTTTCCGTCATAACGACCGAGTGGAGTAGGTCTACCGAACAATCAATATTGTTTTTTTTTTTTGTAACGGAATGGATATAGTGGTTGTACTCGTTCACGGAACTTTCTATTAATTCATCAAAATCTTTATCGGGGTGTTCTTGATTTAAGCATCTCATGATTTCAGCTAGTGTGGAGTGAAAGCGTTCTATCTGTCCGTTTACTTCACTTTTGTAAGGGAGTGCAGTAAATATGTTAATATTGAACTCATTTTCTAGCACGAATCTTATTGGTTGGGAGTTCAAAGATTTTTCATTATCAAAGACAACCTTCTTATGTACGCCGAAATAGAAAATAGTTTCTCTATATGGTTTCCTTATATTTTCTACGCTTCTCCTAGCTAATTTAGAGAATTTGTCTATGGAAGTAAGTATTTGCCGTTTAATCCGGTAGAGCTGTAGGGTATAGTTTCGTATTTTTTGAATGCCGATCGTATTTATTTTCTTTGCACAATCGACACATTTTTGTGACCTTTTTGATTTTCTTCGCCATGTCATTTGGAGTATGTGTCTCTATGACGACTCTGTCTTGTTCTTCCGTATTTGTGACATCCTTTACCATTTGTTGAGCGAAGCGAGTTTTATAGGTAGCAAAGTGTAGTGGGTATAGTGTTTGTTGATGAGCCTTCTACTGAGGGTATTAAGTTTTCGGAAGAACTTCACTACTATGAACAGTGGCCGTAAGTGAATTTATATAAATCTTAAGTGGCCTTTATAGTAAGTCTGCTACTAAGTTGGTTGACCTGGTATGTAAATAAGTTCGGGGTTATACTCGTATTCTTCTAACTGCGCTTTCCAACTTTTCATTTTTGCGTTAGTATTTTTGTTGCTAAGAGCAAAGGTTAATGGTTGGTGGTCGGTAAAGATTCGTACCTTTTTTGATCCGTATAGGAAACATCTTAAGGACTGAAGTGCCCAAATTATTGCCAGTAGGAAATTAATAATAGCTTCGACCTTTTTGGGACTGGTGCGAATACCATTTTGTTCGGCAATGAGTGCCTCTATTTCTTTCTTCATGGAATTCGCATTTATCGAGTTGTACCTTTAGGTTTGTTTTCTCAATGTGTGTTGAAAATAGTTTTTAAAATTTTGAAATGCTCTTACTTTACTTTTACTAAAAATGATTATATCGTCGATGTAGACGTAACAACGAACACCGATATGTTCTCGTAACACATCGTCAAGTGCACGTTGGAAAATGGCTGGAGCATTCCTTAGGCCGAGAGGCAACCGCGTGAACTTGAATTTCTCATGGGAAACTGAAAATGCAGTTTTTTCAATGTCTGCTTTATTAAAAGCAATTTGGTGGAAGCCGCTGCTCAAGATAAATTGTGAAGAAATATTTGTTGGATCCTAGATTGAATAGAATAGTAGTGACATCCGAGATTGGATGTTTGTCTTGTATGGTATCCTCGTCGGTCTTTGTTCTGATTTCCGCTTGCACGTTGGTAACATAAGTGAGCTTTTTATCAGGTTTCGCAAATAATGTTGGACAAGAATAGGCTAATTGTTCTAATTTCTCGCTATCTTCGGAGTAAAGGGGGTTAAGCCGTAGAATAGTTTGTGCAATAGAATTAATTGCTAGTTGATAGATCCAGTACTTAAATTTATTGAGGAGTGTAAAATAATTTTCTCTAGTAAAGATAATTGCATTTAGTTTTTTTAGTGTGTCATGTGGGATTTTAGTTTTCTTATTTCATTACAAAAAATGTCAATATTAGCGTGGTGTAGTATAAGAAATTAACGTTGTCATTGCCTACCTCGACTACGTCTCTACAACATCGATTTCCTCTTCGTAGTACAATTGCGGATCTTCTGTATAATATTTCTCCGTATTTTCTAATATTACCTGTTCTTCTCTTGAATCTGGAAATGTTACCGCCTCCATGATAAAAAGTCTTTGTATTTTGTTTGGTTGCTGCGTATTTTGTGAAAGGGGCCGTTTGGTACCCTGATCTTGGTACCTTTGTGCTAGTCTATAATTTTGATGTTGTTGGAATGGTTGTGTATTATTTCCCCCTGTGGACCATAGTAACGAGCTGGTTCTGCTGAGGTACGCTCGTCGGATATATATAATATATTTGCCTTCGGGGTCTTTTGATCTTTATTTATTTCGCTTACTTACAATTACTTGTGATTGTCTTCTTGGCTCTACTTAACCAAATATGCTGTGTTATTCGCTCGCCGCTTACTCGTCTCGGACGCTGCTTTTCTCTGAAACTCTCTGGGTGTCGGTCTGTTAGTCGAATTAGGATTATAGCCTACCTAATATGAATATAGTTGGCCGTCAAGTATGACCTTGATCGGCGCTTATATATTATTGCGTTGTCAGGTGCACTCGTATTCAACGGCTTAGCACTCAATAAATGCATCGTTAGAGGAACTCCTCGTATTAAACGGCTTTGCACTCAACAATTGCGTCGTCAGAGAAACTCCTCGTATTCAATGGCTTTGCACTCAATAATTGCGTCGTCAGAGGGACTTCTCGTACTCAACGTCTTCTACTTAGATACTATGCCCACTACTTGTACCTTGACCCTTATGACCCGCCGATCATACCCCTCTTCAAACACGTCCGATCACTGGTAGCTTTCCCAAAATTGCTTATACTCTGTTAGACACACCGTGCGTCACAGATGACTTGCTCAGACAAGCGATAATTTGGTCCAGTTTGGCTGTTGTGATCATGTATATTTTCCATTAACCGATTGCGAAGTATAGTATGCAGTTGTGTAAAATTGCTGACGTCACGTAGTTTGCAACTTCTAACCGTGCACTTGCAAATTATAACTACTCACTTGCGCACGATTGCTGACGTCACTTATGTGTGTTGTTATTCCTCCGCTGTAATAGTGTACCTTGGCTAACTGTTGCTTTTACTGTGTATATTTATTATGACTTGACAACATAATTTATTATGTTCGTCACACCATATGATCGATTTTGGAAGTTTACTTGTTTGGTTTGGATAGATCTGTCTTTATCCATCGGAATTGGGGGTTTGGATGGAAGTAGTGGTCTGAAATTAGTTTGCACTGCGTTAAAAGGTTGTCCTTGCCCGTGCGGAGGGGCATAGTTTGGTTTGTGAAGGGGTTTAAGTGTAAAATTCGTGAACTCTAAGTAAAACAAACGAGAATTCGGGTATTGTGGATAACGTTATTGTAGTTGTTGGTGTTGTCGAGAAATGGATTGTTTTTGAGGCTGTTGCTGACGATATTTGATTGGTGGTCCATGAACTGCGCTATTTGCGTGGTTGATTCGATAGTTCATGTTTCCTAGTTTGAGACACATATGGAGAGCTTGCGGTAGGTTAGTTGGCTCTCTTACTCTTAAGCGACTTGGTAATACACCATTTAACCCTCTTATAAAAGTATCAAGGGCCTTTTCTCTGTAGTCATTCGTCATGGCTGACAATGCTCCTTCCCCTAGATCAAGGAAATCGATTTTGTCTAAAATTTCGGAAAGTAGTTAATATACTTGTTGGTAGAATTCTTCGACACTATTAATCTTGAGAGTGCTGACGTCTCTCTTGTCCGAATAATTTAACATCAGGCAATTTTTTATCTTACTCCAATCTAATGGGGTGCAGTATAATTCTAGTGCCGCATCAGCTTTACAGGTTGTTTTGTGTCGGATGGTATGTAAAATTGCGAAATATTTTGGCGTGTTTTTGTTTTGTCCCCTCATTAGAAATATTCTATATACCGACTTCCTCCAGGAATTAGATTCTCCGGATTTCCCCGAAAATTCCCTTAAGCATTTTAATACGTCTGCTACCCTTTCAGAAGCTTCAATGTTTTTGGTGAAATCTATTCTCTGCTCTTCCTCTCATTCTACACGTGGATTTAAAATGTTTGACATTGTTTCGGCTAATAAACTTACAAGCTCCTTCTTCTGGTTGTTAGTAAATGTAGTAAGTATGAGGGCTGATGAACTTTCGCTATTTAATGTGCCTAAATTTAATTTGGCCATAGTCACGTTAATGTCTTCTTTTAATTTCTTCACATAATTAGTAATGGTATTGAACTATTATGTTATTATAACTTATTTTTTATCTTTATTATTTTAATATTGTCTAAGCTATCGCTTATATTAGAGAGAATCTGTCCATTTCGTCTTATTGCCGTAGAGTTGTTGCTTTGCATTCAGTGGTGTGCCTACTTCTTCTGTTTTCCCTTGTTGTGATTACTCCTGGACGAAATTTGAGTTACAAGTCGAAGGAAGGTTCGCACACATAGCGTCCAAGAAGAGAATATGTATACTAAGAAGACGCATCTCATACAAACTGCTTGCAAAATTGAAATGACAAAATCAAGCAGCGGCGGGCAGCGTGTGTTGGAAGTCAAACTGCTTAATGCCTTCTGTGGGAAAATATGTATTTTCTGCTCTATGTGTTGTGTTTCTTTCCCTTGCTATGCATGTGCTGCTCGCACTCATGCTTTGATTACAATCGCTTGTCTTTATTTTGATTTCGGTTTTTATTTTTTTGTGAATGCGCTTTTGATGAGATTTCAAATGATATTGTGTCCCTTTCTGCCTATTCATATGCTGCTCGCACTAATGCCTAGTGTGAAGTTTGTCTATTTTAGAGTGTATTCTTGATGTTTAATAAGTAATGAATGAATCCTTAACAATGCAAGACATTTTTTATGCGCATTTTTGCATTATTTAATATGTAATTAATTTCTAACAATTGCGCATGTTTCTATTATTGCACTATATTTTTTAATTATAAATTAATAATTATTATTCAATTATGAATTATTACAAATTATGTAAAAATTGTTACATTTCCATATTTATCCATTCATATTGCTCGATTTCTTAAATGCAGACACCTGTCAAAAATCAAAATAAATAGTCCACCAAATGTTCATATTTGGCGTAGCCGGCTTAAATTGTCTTCATTTAATATTTTGCGCACTCCACTACAATCTGAACGAACTGGTTTTTCGATTGATCTCCAGTTCAATTGAATGCATGTCAAATTTTTGTTCCGAATGAACTAAATAATTGCATCATATTTTAATAAATATATTTTCACACAGTTATTTTCACAATACGTAAATACTGCAAAATATTCTAATTGGCTTTGACTCTTTTTATGCACACAGCCAAAGCGTGAAGAAGCAGCTTTGAGAAAATATATGCCCGTAACAATAAAGAAGCAGAGACAATATTTTATAAGAAGCGAGCAAAATAAAATAGCTAGACAATGGAAACTTCTAAAATCATGATAAATTCCCTTATTAGTGTGTGTGTATACTAATACTGCAGGTGTTGCTGTTCAAATGCATACACAAATTCAAATCGACTGTCTTTTTGTACCAGGCACGCATGAAAAGCAGAATGAAATGCCTAGGACAATAAAGAAGAAGAAGCAACACAAAGCAAAAAATATATTCTTAATAATCAAAACTTCAAAATCATGACAAATTCTTTTCTGCACGCACACACAAACTCATGTATTTCAAACGGGACGGTCGATGAACGACTTTTCATATCAGGCACACATAAAAAGCAGAATGAAATGCACGTAGCAATTAAGAAGAAGTAGAATAGTTTCGCAAAACGAAGAAATATGAGCTAGCTTGGCAATTCAAACTTCTAAAATACTTTTCTGCATGCACACACAAACACGTGTAATTCAGACGGTTCCGTCGAGCAGCGACTTTTCATACTAGGCACTCATAAAATGTAGCAAGCAAAGGAATTGTCTGCAGCAAGAAATTTGCGCACACACCAAATTCAACAACAACAACATTCTTGGATTGCCAAAAAAATGGTAATCGGACACACATGACAACTAGAAAAAAAATGAGCAACAACAAATATGTGCAATCGGCTGGCCCAAAAACTACAATCAAAAAACGCTGTGTATATGAAGACCATCATCACACACACATGCAACTACCACCGAAAAAAATATATGCCATCTTACGGTAGAGTCCAGTCCCCACGTCATCTTACGGTAGGGTCCTGGGCCCAGGACCCACGTACAAATTTTTTCAACGGGGTCATGCTTCTTTTTATTATACATATTCTCTGGTCCAAGCTTAAGGTCAATGTTGTCGCACTTTGCACAGACTTCAGGTTGGCAGCTCAAAAAACGCAGACGCAAATTATGTACGGATACTACTTGCGTAAGTGCAGTGGCCTGCGTTTTTCTCTCTCACATCAGTAAACAATTTTTTTTCCGCGCGGAAAGCAGGCACGACTGTTTTGCCAGTCAATTGTTCTTGCATGTACGCAGAGAGCTGCGTTTTTTCTCTCTCAGTTCCCAGAAACCGTTTACAGATGAATGTCTCTTGTGGTATTAAAGTAGGCGAACTAAAAATTATTATGAACTTTTCAGATTTTATTGAAGGTGTGTAACTATAAAAGGGAGATATAATGATGGGTTCATCAATGTGCGTCATTACATCGTGCTTTCAGGTCAGTTTCTCGCTATGTTGCAAGTGGTGTTATCAAATAATTTGTATTCCCCGCTAGGCTTCAGCGCGCAACTGCCTATGCTTGGCAAAATATCAAATAATTAAATGCTTTTAAATAAAGACAAAAGCAAAAAACAACAAACAAATTAAATTAATCAATAATGGATCAACAAATGTACTTACATGACGATAATCTAATATAATTAAAACTCAATTTAAATTAAAAAATACTTGCTAAATGACAAAACTCAATCATCTGATCGGTTCCAATTTAACGCTATTTTTTAAATTTCCATACATGAAGGGTTGCATAAAAAGGTACTATCAGAGCTGCAAAATGGTCTTTACTGGTATTTTCACCCTAATAATCGAAATAAAAGCAGGCCTCACAATTCCACTTGTTTTGTTGAAAATATGTTCAGTAAATAAATAAATTATAAAACTTTTCAAAATGTATGAAATAAAAACACTATAATAAACTTGAAACATAAATGATAAATAAAAAATTATTTTTCGATACAGTGTAATTGCAAATTTATTCGGTATTTGCAATGCGGTTTAAAACCATTAAAAGTAAGTAATATTACTCCACATAAATTCTAGTGGAAATTCTAACACCAAATCTTCAATTCCATGAAAAAGACGAAGCGGAAAGAGAACCAGGTGGATAATTATTAATTTTAATTAAATGTATAAAAAAAACACAATTTCTTTTTTTCGCATAAAATGCTCGCACCGATCAATTTGTTTTCAGAACCGCATTTTGAATTACTATTAAATAAGACATACAAAGGTTTATTCAATGAGACAACTCTCTCTTAAGGAAAAGAGTTTGCAGAGCACGAAACAGTCCTATCTCACTCACGCACACACTGTGCGTTTTTTATTATACGTCTGCAAGTTATTATATGCAAACTAATTTATTTTTGCATTTTGTCGGTTCGTTTCGGCTAATTTACTTAAATATTTGACGGTTTTAGGCATTTGGAGTAAAATTCGTCGGACTATAAACAGAACAAAGTGCCGAAACGTGCATTGTGAGCGGAGTCTGGCCGGACGAATAAGATTACCACGAATAAACAGCGACTAATGGCGGAAAATGGTGTGCGTGGAGGCGGCCCTGGGCCTTCTTCGGTTAATGTAGCCAGCAATGGCGAGCACGGTGGCGAACATGAACATGATGACAAAACACTGCCGCGTCTCAATGAAACCGCGCAGAAGTATATCCAGGAGCTAATGACGGAGCGAGCACGCATGGAGAATCACTTTCCGTTGGCTGTAAAGTTAATTGATGAAGGTAAGTGTAGAGAATGGAGCAATAAGTGGATTTGTACGCATGAGTTGAATTTTTAGCGCTGGAGCGTGTTCAGCTTAACGGAAGAGTACCAACTCGTGAGCAATATGCTGATGTATACCAGCAAAGAACCATAAAACTGTCGCAGAAAGTACATGTGCCCATAAAAGATAAGAAGTTTAACTATGTCGGAAAGTTGCTTGGACCCAAAGGCAATTCACTAAGACGTCTTCAGGAGGAGACGCAATGTAAGATCGTTATTTTAGGTCGTTTTTCGATGAAGGATCGCGCTCGTGAAGAGGAGCTACGTAATTCTGCCGATGCAAAATATGCCCACCTTAATCTTCCACTGCACGTCGAGGTCTCGACCATTGCACCACCGGCTGAGGCATACGCCCGCGTTGCTTATGCGCTAGCTGAAATACGTCGTTATCTGATACCTGACAAACACGATGACATAAGGCAAGAACAATACCGCGAGCTAATGGAGGATCCAGAGGCAGCTAAGAAATTAACTATTCGTCAAATGCAACAACAACAGTCTAGTGGCCACAACGCAGGTGGCGGTGGCAACGGTGGTGTTTCTAGCGGTAGCGGAAATTGCACGAATCGCAGTAACAGTGGAGGAAATTTCAGGTACAATTGCTTTACTAATCTTTGAGATTTTTACTTTTTATATAATTATCGGCTTCTGTTATTTTATAGACCGAAATATCAACAACAAACTCAACACTTTCATCATAATGACGAGACTGTCTACTATCGTTCCCATAATAACAGTTACCACCAGCCCAAGTCCTATGTGCCAGGTATGCAACCATAGCTATAGTAATAAATATGCTTAGTTTATCGCTAATTCTGTATTATGGGCCTTTTGTGTAGCTGCTCAGCGTGGAAACACCATGCACGCAACAATGCCACCGCAAGCAATAGTGCGTGCATCACCACCGGGTCTAGTGGTCAACGCTGCTAGTTTCAACGGACGGGGCCCATTGGGCACCAATAGTATCGTTGCAACCGCAGCTGGCGGTGGTGTTAGCGCGGCGGTTGCACCGAGTATGCGATACCGCCCAAACGCCCCCTATCCGTTTGTAAAGAAATAATAAAGATAACAGTCGGTGAGGAGTCAACGAGTCATATGTTAAATGCAGCAGCAGCGCCTTTGGCAAACGCCAACTAAACTTTTTGCAGCAACTGTCCGCAAATGCCCGCCATGAGATGACCTTATTAGGTCATTCCCTCAACTAATTTCACATACATATACGCACCACCCACTCCAAAGGTAGACGTAATACGAAACAAAAATATAAAAAAAAATAAACAATCTCATGAAGCAGAATATGAACAAGACGATAATGATAATGGTCATTTTAATGATGAAATATATATATATAATTAAGTAACTTAGTCTAAGTAGACGAATGCTCTCACGGGAACCGTGATAAACCGGTCGAAAAGCATACCCGATGCAGCTAATTTTGTTTTTGTTTTTTTTTTTATTATTATTATTATTATTATTATGTTCGGTCAGGGTATGTATTTGAAGGTGTTTGGAGAGCATCCGATTAAAATTACAGAAAGCACGATTGGCTGAAGTCACTTTTTGTAGCATTCTTTGATTTTTGCTAGGTTTATTTTATTTTTTATATTGTTTAATTTATTTGCCTTTCTTCAACGATTGAAATATTTGTTTATAAATGGGGTTTTGCTTGAATATTGCGTTTTTTGTTAGGCATAACAATGCTTTGTTGAAATACCCAAGTTATATTTTTGACTCGTACGAGGCTTATAATTATTATTGATATAATTTGTTAACCCTTTTATATTGGAATCCAATATAGTTGAATATACATTCATAAATAAGGCGGTAAATTTGCAGCTGGCGATTATTAACACCAACAATAAAGCAATCTTAATAATATATACTAAATATTTACATAAATTCATTATAACACTCACCTTACACACAACATACAAAAGTAAATGCATATATTAACCAATTTTATTTAAAAATAAATCAGAAGATCGTATATATATATATATATATATATATATATATATATATACCAATATAATAATAATACGGACATACATAATTGTTATTGTTGTTGTAAGCAACTAAAATTGTAATAGAGAGAGAGAAGTCATTAAATAAACAATAAATGTAAATTATTTTTCATGCCTCTATCTACTTATCAATTGGGCTGTTTATCTCAATTTTCAATTTTTGATGTGTTAACAACTATAGCCGCGGTGGAGTGTATTTGAAAATTGATGCAAAATCGCTAAAGAATTTTTCGCGAAAGGAACTCTACGTGCATATACGTATGCCGTATGAGATGTTGATTGTGCGAAATTTACTCTCGCCAGTGAATATAATAAATAATAATTTCAAAATTAAAACGTTAACATATCTCCCCTGTGTTCGGATACAGAGTGCTTTTAATAAGGAATAATCGTAATACGGCTGGGAAGTATAATCAAGAATTAATTTTGTCTCATGCTTGTATATTATACTAGCAATATCCGCTTGCTTCGCTATGCGTTTTTGTTTTGTATTGAAACACCCACCATCTTAGCACTATAATAGAAATCTTTTTAGGCATTATATAATTGTAAATTTTTGTCTCATGATGCGGTTAACAGGTTTTTGTCTTTTTATACCCTGTACCAAAAAATGGTAAAGGGTATATTAAAGTTGTGCAAATGTATGTAACAGGCAGAAGGAGGCGTGGCAGACCCCACAAAGTATATATATTCTTGATCAGCATCGAAAGGCGAGTCGATATAGCCATGTCCGTCTGTCCGTCTGTCTGTCCGTCTGTATGAACAAACGGATCTCGGAAACGGTAAAACCTACAACCACCAAATTTTGCACGGAGACTCTCCCAATCTATAGGCATGAGTTTTTTTTTTTTCGATATTCGACCTATAACATATAGCTGCCATAGGAACGATCGGGTGAAACCCCACATTTAGTAACAAAAACCCTTTTGTTTTTCAAGATATCTACACTAAATTTTGGATTTAACAGTTTTAGCTAATGCCCAATTACATATCACAATATAATATATATCGGTTTACTATATCATATAGCTGTCATAGGAACGATCGGCCGAAAAACAACATTTACTGAGAAAAACTTTTTTGTTTATTAAGATATCGTCACCAAATTTTGGATTTAATTTTTTTAAGTAATATCCAATCTTATTCCCGAATATAATAAATATCGGTTTACTATATCATATAGCTGTCATAGGAACGATCGGCCGAAAAAGAACATTTACTGAGAAAACTTTTTTGTTTATTAAGATATCGTTTCCAAATGTTGGATTTAAATATTTTAAATAATATCCAATCATATTCCCAAATATAATAAATATCGGTTTACTATAACATATAACTGCCATAGGAACGATCAGCCGACAATGGGTTTTTGCTAAAAAAAAAAATTTTTTTCTTCAGATATCCTTACATAATGAATACAAAATATTAATGTAACAAAAAGTATATATTCAGTTTTGGATTGGGTACAGGGTTTTCTATAGTCGGTTACGCCCGACTATAGCCCTGTCTTTCTAGTTTATTGTAGCAAAGTCAAAACAAGCGCTTATAGTCTTGTAAACATTGCGTCCTGAAGAGACTCTCGAACTACTGTTATATCCACAGAAATGCACTGTTTGGTGTGGTTTATGCGCTAGTGGAATCATCGGTTCGTATTTCTTCAAAAATTAAGCCGGATAGAACATTACCGTCAATGGCGCCCGCTACCGCACTATGATAACGGACTTTTTGTTGCCTGAAGTTCAAGCCCGAAGTGTCGGCGATATTTGGTTTCAACAGGATGGGGCCACGGCACACACACAGTGCGCGACACGATGGCTAATTGAGAAATCATTTTGGCGAGCCGTTAATTTCGGACCTGTCCATTGGCCGCGATATCACACCTTTGGACTTTTTTATCTGGGGATATGTAAAGTCAAATGTCTTCGCCGATAAACCAGCTACGGTCCAGAACTTGGAAGCCAACATCATTCGCGTAATTGGGCAGATACCGGTTTCAATGCTGGAAAGAGAGATCCAAAATTGAATCTTCCGAATGGACCAGCTACGACGTAGTCGCGGCCAACATTTGAATGAAATTATTTTTAAAAAGTAAATGTCAGAGAATGTTCTTTCAGCACTTAATAAATTTTGGCCATCCAATTTTTCTTTTTGTTTTATTTACAATTTAAAAAAAAATGAATCACCCTATTTAGATTTCGATTTAGTTCAGCCTTTATCAGATTTTCTAACAAAATGTGTGTTACTTTATTCACGTCATGGTGAAATAACAGGTCATTCAATAAGTCCGTAGGATAAGTAAGAAAAAAACGAAATTTTGGCAAAACTCGATTTTATTATTTAACATAGTTGCCTTCGAGTGCACTCGATACAACGAGTATACCAGTTTCAGCGATAACCTTTTCATTCGAGCGAAATTTCTTAACTTAATACGGTGGACGTGGGAACAATTCGAAGTTCAATTCATGAAGTTTAGCCATTGTTTTGATTGACTTGTGACACGTCAACAGGGAGCAAATGCGGCACCCATCTTGCACACAGCTTTTTCATCTCCAAATTGTCGGTCAATATACGATGTATAGCACTTTTTGAAATGTCTATAATTTCACCTAGTTCATGCACCTTTAGCCGGCGATCATCCAATACCATTTTGTGGATTTTCTTAAACCTTTCTGGTGTTACCACCTCATTTGGACGTCCACTGCGTTCTGCATCATTGGTGTCTCTTTGACCACGATTGAAGTCAGAAAACCAACATTTTATTACTTTTTCTGATGGAACGGAGTCCTTATAACTCTTTCAAGCCATTTCTTCGCTTGAACGGTATTTTTTCCCATCAAGAAGCAATGTAAAATTAAAACACGAAATTGTTTTTGATCCATTGTTTTGAAAATCACAAAAGTAGTGAAACTCTTAGCACAAAACTCACAAACTTATGAGTAGAATATCATGAAATTTTGACAGCTTTCTTTTGAATTAGTAGTAGTACTAAATAAAAATCATATGGAAAAAATTCTAGTAACGCCATCTATATGTCATCCTATAGACTTTTTGTATGGGCTGTTATACGCTGAGAGGGGTATAAAAAAAACGAGTAAGACAAAATCGATGTGAAGTATATGGGAATGTTTGGTGTAAAGATGATGATAGGTCACATAAGTTCAGGTAAACCAGTGTCTTTCAAACTTTTTTAAAAATATCTTGTCGCCATTAATTGATATTTAATACAAAGCATTGAAAAGTATAAAGAGAAAAATAACTGCAAGCATAAGTATTTGCAACCTTAAAAAATCTTTGATTATTATACATATGTTTACACATCTCCCCTGTGATCGGACTCACATTTTTTTTTCGTATTTTCTGGATTCCGTGAATGTCCCTAAGTTTAATGTTTGTGTGAAGACGACGTGCAGACTGCAGCTGAAAATTGTAAAGTTAAAAGATGGACGGAAAACAAAGAAAGTATTTATCTTTAAAAGAGAAATATGAAATAATAAAACGCTTACAACAAAGTGTAAAACAAAACCAATTATGCCAAGAAATTGGCTTTAGCAAGTCAAAAATTTCTTGACCATTTGGATCAAGTGGAAGTGAATATAGATGAAGCTAATATTTTAATACCATCTAAAATAACAGATTTTTTTAAAAACTTTTTTTTTTATGTTAAAATATCCCACATTTTTTTTTTTATGCGATAGCAACTATAGCGGGGGTGAATTTCAAAATTCAAGAAACAATTTTATCGCATCTAGCAGGGAACATGTTTACGTATCGAAAAATGTTATCGCGTGACAAAATTTATGCATACTATGATAGCGGACGTTTTCTTGCTTATACAAGGTAAGTTCCAAAGTAAACAGGACTTTTTGAATCTAGCGCCCTCTAGTGGCGCCATCTATATGTCAACTGGTGCGTTAGAATCTGCTATCGTTTATCGACTTAACAGGACTTTTTGAATCTAGCGCCCTCTAGTGGCGCCATCTATATGTCAACTGGTGCGTTAGAATCTGCTATCGTTTATCGACTTCCAGTAAAAATTTCATGACATTTCATCTATTGGAAGTGAGGTTATTGCGTTTTAAGTGTCAGTATGTTTTTGTCATCGAGTCCGGGTCCCACGCCATCTTACGGCAGGGTCCTGGCGACAGGACCCAGGTGGAAACGTTTTCAACGGGGTCATGCATCTTCTTATTATACATATTCTCTGCTTCACCGCAACTTTCAACCAGTGTTTCCAGTTCTTTCTCTTGACAAGAAAATGGACCAAATAACGAAAGATAGCTCCACTTGATGCTTGAATGAGAAAATGGCCAAACCGAGTATCTCGGCGATTCGCCAATAATAATAATTATTAATTAATTAAAAATGCATTTATTACAAGTTTAACATCGTTGTTTTTGTTGAAATATATATTGATATTCATTAGTGTGGGCAAGTTAATGCTGTGCGTGAATCTGTAAATTAACTTTCAGAAATTCTTATTGACGAGAATCTGAATTTGATGAGCTAGGGAAATGCAAAGCGTGAAATAATCCGCAACTACTTACTAACTTCACGAAATCCGTTGACTTTTTGACATTTCATTTCATTTCATTTTTCGTTCGTCGCCGCCTATAGTTGCTCGTGATTTATTCAAAAGAAAAGAATATTGCTAATTTATCAATTATTATTTTGGCACTTTGCCAAGAAGTGCAAATACTCTTAAGCTGCATCTCATTTCGATCTAAATTCTTTTTCGCGCAACTCGACTCTACTTCCAAGTACTCCAGGGGAGCAACTTATCTTCCACCCAACAACAAACCACAAACTCCAGCATGTGCCTTTTTTGTTATAATTTTGTGTAAAAATTTTAAATAAATATTTTCCTCTTTATTTTTTTGTGTAAAAATCTTTATTAAATATTTTTCTCTAACAATTGCCTTATCGAAATCTTCTTGGAAACAAGTGACCTGAGTTTTTGCAGGAGCACCACGGAGTGGCACTCCAGCAGCAGCAAAATCAATCAAATCACAATATTATCAGCGCTTGATTCTCAAACAATTTTGATCATCGTTCTGGCACAATTTTCAAATTTTTATATTCTTTGCTAATATATTTGTTGTTTTGTTACAAGTTTTTATACGACATAATAAAATAGTTTAAAAACAGACTACATTAAAAATGTATTAAGCAAAATTGAAGTAACGCGTATTATATAAGGTTACTTAGTTTTCCATTGGAATTTATTATTTTGCAGTGTTAAATCTGTAATAGTGACTTTGACATTGTGAGACATCTAGGATAATTCAATAAAAGACCTCACTTACGCTTTGTTTATTAATAAAATAGCGTAAAAAAATTTATAATCCACGGGTCAGCTGCATTAATGTGTATGGATTGCGGTTGCTGAGACATTTAAGCTGTTCTACCAAATCATGTGGTCTCTTTTGAATCCAGTTACGATCCAGATAGTAGTTAACGCAGCTCTCAAACTCTTTATCAGAGTAGTTGCCCACGCTAACGGGCACAAATGGATCCAGATGTTCAAATCCAGTCTTACCAAGTAAGTAGCGTGGCATATGCGATGCTGTGTAACCGTCAGTCATTGCAATTTTGTCTACTGATAGAATGCAAACGCCGTTCTGCCAATTGTGCTTAGTGATGTCGAGAAACGGTTTGGTGAGCGTAATCTGTTCGGGTGGAACGCGTTGTTTGTTGTCGCCAAATATGCGTGTTTCTGGATGAAAAAAAGCGTTGAACCCGTCAATAGCAACCACTACTTTACAGCGTCCAGCTGTTGCATGCTGCTTCAGCTCAACTAACAGCGCAGCTATCGTTTCGGAGGCATATTTAATTCGGGCGATGCCATGTTCAACTAGCTCGCTGATCGTTGAGCCGACAGGCGTAGTTTCCCGTTTGCTCCATATGTTGTCTCTGGTGGTTTTTAGTTGTAGCATTTGCAGGAGGCGTGAATTTTGAGATTTAAAATGTACCAACCAAGCTGCAGCATCAAAGGGAAGATCAATGAATCCATCCTGTACATTAGCCGTCTCTTTGGGTCGTTTCATCCAATTGGGAGCCCAAGGTACATGTACCAGCAAAAAATCATGTTGGGAACCGTAATGCAAAACATGCGCCATAGAGAGACTCTTGCCCGAGCCATTTTCTCCATATAGTACGTACCGTACTGTTGGCCTGTTGAAGTCTGTATTTTGTATGTAGTTGATAAGCTCCAGAGCTGGCGGTCGCACCATTAGGCAAGTTTCGGCAAATGTTTTTATTTGTTTTTCGTAATTTTTTGGAAAACCGCCGCCACTAAATATCTGCTTCTTTTGATCTGCTGGTATTGTGTAAAACTTTGCATTGTGTACGTCTGAATGTTCACCTGGATTAGTAACAGATGTGCGGAATTCATTTATTTTGGTGTGCAAAGGCTCTGCTGTCGCTGGCTCAATGGAAGTGGATTTACGGTTGCTATATGTATAGTTGGCTCCTTTTAGACGAAGATGCCGCCGCAAACTTTTAGCAAGCATTTCAGGAAATCGTTTATTTCTATTATACAACCAAGTATATGCAGTATGTAAACCTGTAAAAAGATTATATTTTAATTGAAATTTATATTTTACTGCACTTGTATAACACTTCTACGAAATAGTGATTAACTTTTGTAATTAAAGTACAAGTAGCGATAGTTACTGTTCGTGAATTTTTAGCTGAAAATGAAGTGTAAAAATGAAATTAACAATCCGGAATAAACTTTATGTACACTTACACCAAGAAGCAGAAACATACTACTTTAGCCTAAACACATGTTGTCATGTTCATGGTATAAGAAAAGGTATCATCGTCATCGTCGCTCATCCAATTGTGTGTGCTTGAGTGAGATAGAATGGTTTCGTAAATTGTTACCAACACAAAGTTTTGTTAAATGCACACGGTTGCATTTATTTCATTTAGGAATATTCCCGACCTCAATTTCCTACGGCTCGAATTCAGCTTCCCTTGAAGTTAATGCAATTTTACATGCTGGCAATGCTTGGAAATAAATATCGAGGATTTATTTGTAATCAAAACCTTTTTATATACCATGGTATAAGAAACTACGTGCCAAAAATTTTCAGTTATCGGGGAAACAGGCGTGCGTTTTTGTGTTTGTATACTTGACGCGTGTACGCAACGTATACGGTGACGAAACATACGTTAAAAAAATCAAATTTAAATTTAGCATAAATAATTGCATTAAGTTGGTTATTATTCAAAAAAACTTAAAATGATTATATTTTTGACGTCAGCTGGCAATACAATCCACTCTCTAATGAGAGCGGTCCGATTTCTTTAAATCGTTGGTGCCACCTTCTAATTATTACATAGAGTCGCTCTCATTTGAATGGCGCCATCTTATGTTTGTGACGTCATAAGTATTTAGTGTATTTTCGCTATAAACTCTGTTGTCAACTTTGTGATTTAGCCAAGAAAAAGCCGTTTAGTGCCTTGTGTTCTTTTTTAAGACCTAAAACAATACCTTTTAGAAAAAGTGACAATTTATTTATACATAAAGCTAAATGTAGAGTTAAACCACTGAATTGTAAGTTGTAATTGCAACCATACAATTCTCTACTCCATATCAAATATGGGTTAAAGCGTGAAAATTGATGTTATGGTAATTATAAAATTCCAGATGATGTAAATTGAAACATAAACAGTACAAGCGTTTACAAACAGTTGAATTTGAGCTAGAGTTTGTAATGGCTGGAAAGAGACGGTCGCAATGAGGTTGGCAAATTTGATATCGATTTCTGTGATATGTAAATAGGTAAAGTCTTTATTTATTTATTATCTTATGTTATATGAGACATCATACAATCCAATTGAAGTGAAAATATATTGTTTCTTGCAAAGCTCTGAATAAAAGAAACTTAAAGGTCAATTGCCGACTAATATTTATAACACAACAAGTTTTAGTGCTTTTTTCCTAGAGTTGGTGCTTTGGAAATAAAAGACTTGGCAGCACTGGCTAGGATGCTGAGCGCGAAGCACACCAAATTGTGAAATATAAGTGAAATGAAAGTGGTTACAAACTTCAGGTACAATGTCAACTATTGAGGAACTTTCTATACAAGGTATTCGAAGTTTTGGGCCAAACACTGAAGATTGTCAGGTAAACACAGATTTACAATTACCAGTAAAAAGAATGAATGAAGGTTATTAAATAAATTCAATATTGCAGAAGATAAATTTTTCCCCGCCGGTAACATTGATTTTGGGGGAGAATGGTTGTGGTAAGACGACAATCATAGAATGCCTAAAATATGCATTAACTGGCGACTCGCCACCTGGGAGCGACCGCGGGAAGAGTTTTGTTCATGATCCTAAAATTTTTGGTCAGAATGAAACTTGGGCTCAGATAAAAGTGCTGGTGCGTAATAAGCTTGGTGCCAGACTATCTGTGTGTCGTTCAATGAAAGTGTTTAATCGTCGGGGAAAAGTTTCCTTTGAGTCGTCGGAACCAACATTGAGTTTTCTAGCCACCGGCAACGGCTGCAATGCAGGAGTAGTAGATTCCATAAGTAAGCGTTGCGCGGATACGGATATTGTTATGACAGAGTTCATGGGCGTTTCCAAAGCTATAATAAACAACGTGCTGTTTTGTCACCAAGAAGACTCCAGCTGGCCTCTTGATGAACCAAAGAAGCTTAAAGAGAAATTTGATGCCATCTTTGGTATCACTGAATACAATAAAGCAATTGAGAAGATTATGAAAATGCGCAAGGAAAAAGTTGATGAGCTAAAGGTAATGGGTAAGTTAACTTGCAGAAAAATCCTAAATTATAATGTTCTCAAAATTGAATTGTCCTATGTTTTAAGAGGCCAATCTGAAGTTGCTGGTGCATCTTAAGCAGGAGATGGAGAACAAAAGTCTTACTCTTAAAAAGTACGAACAAAAATGTCAGGCTATCAGGGCACAATGTGATAAATGTGATGATGATATAAAGCCAATAGACGCGAGGCTTCTAGAAATTCGCAAAGTTGAATTGGAAATTGGAAAATATCAAGCACAAAAAGTCGAAATAGAGACCAAGTAAGTAATATTTTATAAGGACAAGTCAAAAATAATTTGCATTCTATTAATATTTTCAGACACAAAAACTGTCGAGAGCAAATTATAAATTTGGATCGCAAGATAAGGAATAAATTTGAAGGCAGTCTCTGTGATCTAGATATAGAAATTCACTCGTTCGATCAGAAGATGTCTGACAAGAAGTTTCAACTTACTATGGTTAAAGAAAGTTTACATAAATTAGTGGAAAACGAAGGTCGACAACTTGAGATTGTTGCAGATCTCGACAAGAAGCGATGTGTGGCACAGCAGAAATACGAAATGGAACAACAGTGCAAACAGAAGCATGCACAGCGAATCAAAGCTCTGTGTGAACAGTTGAAAATTGAGTTAGATGCTGATTCAATTACAACTTCTAGTGGTGTAACTGAGATGTTGGAGAAAATTAATTTGGTGTTGTGCCACAAGAAGTCTGAAATTACGGAATTGTCTGCTCGATGTGATATCGATGATCAAAACCTTCAAATGGAAATTGATATAATACGTGTAAATTTAACTAAGTCGGAAGAAGGGGTCGTGTCATTGCAAAAGCAAAAATCTGGTTACGAGAAGGATAGCAACGCTTTGGAAGCCAAAATCTCAAGTATAGAAGTGTCTATGCATCAGTTAAAAGTAATCAACCAAAAAATCGAAGAAGCAGATCAGATGTACGAGAAAACGCTTAGAAGCTTTGATCAAGCAGCTTGTCGTGAGACAATTGACAACAATAAATCAACAATAGCGCAATTACAGTCGCAGTTTCAGAAAGTCGATGAAAAATTGACTTTCTTAAACTCGATTGCGAAACTAACGGCCGAATTAGGACTTAAAGAACGAGAACTTGAGAAGAGGGAGCTCGAGGTTCACCGTGTCAAAAGCAAACATAGCCACAACTTTGACAAAGTTTTTGCTTTAGGATGCCCCACAGTGAACTACCGTCGCGCTTTGCAAGTTAGCTATGAGAAATTTCGTCAAGACATAAAGGAGTTAAACGAAAAGTCGAATATGGAGAAGTTGAAACAACAGGCCCATGAGATTAAACGTAAAAACTTTAAAGATGAGATCTCACATATGGAGCAAGAGTTAGAAGAGTCTAAAGAAATAGTTTATCAAAAGTGCCGTTCCACGCCTTATGAGGATCTTCTTGCGCGTAGTAAGACAATCGTTACTAAACACCAGCTAGAGCATGGTGTTCTCAAGTCAACTGAAAATATGTACAAAAAGTGAGAAAATTATGGTTCTACTGGTTTTTTTTACTACTGGCCTCATGATTGTTTGTTTTTGTTTCGTAGATACATGCAAAAAATTGAGGAATATCCAAGCTGTCCGCTATGCCACAAGGGAATGACAAGCAATGAGGTCACATAAATCTACTTATTTTTAATGGGCATTTAGCATAAATATTTTTTCTATATTCCAGGTTGCAGATTTTAATTCTGAACTTTTAGACGAAATACAAAAATTGCCGGAAACAATTGCCCGTACAGAGAACCAGCTGGCAGAGGAACAAAAAAAGTACGAGAATTTGCTACAATTGAAACCAATTATAGAAAAAGTGCATCGCTTAGAACTTGAATTACCAAAGCGTAAAAGTGCGTTAAAATGTATTGAAGAAGCATTGGCTGAAACGTCAAACGAACACGAGTCATTGCAAATTCAGCTTACAGAACCAACTATAAATTTGGATTTAGCTAATTCTATGCTTGGTGATATGTCGTTACTTGACGAGGCGATAAAAGAATCGGTACGGTTAAAAAAAGAGTTGGACGAGCTTAAACAGAAACTTCCGAATGGCCATAATACGGATGAATCGTCAATAGAAGATTTGCAAATAGAAAAAAATAATGTAGCGAAAAATTTGGAAATAGAACGAAAGGACCTAGAAGCCAATCAAAAGACATATGAAAAGAAAATTGATGGATTAAATCGTATGCGTGAAGGGAAGAATAGGTAAAACATTTTAATTTTTCAATTTACAAATTAGTTTTAACTGTGTATTCCACCACAATGTAATAAAATTATCAATTAAGCCAGGGTAAGATTTTGACAATAGATATAGATCAATTAGTGCTGCTTTCGATAGCAAGTTTAATAAAATTTTTTTTATTTTGTTTTAGACTCAAAGATCAGCAAATTAAACTGCAGGAAGGTTTACAGTCTTTGCCGCAGCTTAAGGAGCGTTATGAAGAACTTACACAATTGCTTATAACGACAGCTATGGAAATCAATGATCTTCAGAGCAAACTGCAACCATTAAGAGAAAAATTAAATGCTGCCATGTCGGATAAAACTCGGAGAAAAGACGCCTGCCGTAAAAAGGTGTTGCAACTGCAAAAGGAGTACGATGGCTTAAAGAGCAGTGATCAGGATATTCAAAGGTTACTTGTGAAACATTTTTTAAAATTTCCCTTTTAAAAAATGAAATATGTGAGGTTTTTATTTGTTAATCTTTTTTTTATTTAAGACTTAATAGAGAGGTCAACGATTTCAATAAATTAAATCTTGCTACTGAGGTATCTCGGCTAAATAAATTAATTGAAGTCGCAAAAAAAGAATTGGCAGTCCTGGTACGTATAATAATTTAGGATACTTAAGCGTAACTAACTGTTCTGAGCATTATCTTATTCTTATCTTAGACTGAACAAGTTGCTAAGGTGGGAAAACAATTAGAGGAAATAAAAACGGAATGCCTTAATCAAGTCACATTGGAACGAGACCTGAAGGATAATCGAGAACTGAAGCATTTGCAAGAGAAGGAGATAGAACTGAACAAACAGTCCGATTCGTTGAACAACCAGTTGGGCAATATGGATTTTTCCAATGTTGCGAAGGAAAAAAATCAGCTTATACAAAAACGCGACGCAGCTTCTGTACGCAAAGGAGAGCTCCTTGGTCAAACTGGCGAAATTAACAATCAAATTAATAAGCTGCAGCGCGATATTGAGGATCCAAAGTATAAAGAGTCAATACAGAATTATCGACGCGCTAACTTCGAAGCAATTGTTACGCGCCGGATTATCGAAGATTTGGGCCAGCATCGGGTTGCATTAGAGTGGTCACTTATACAGTTCCATGCTGAGAAAATGGAGAAGATTAATCGTTTAATACGCGAATATTGGCGATTGATTTATCGCGGCAACGACATTGATTACATACAAATCAAAACTGATGAAATTAGCACAGATTCATCAGCAGACCGTAGAAGGAGCTACAATTATCGCGTAGTACAGTCAAAAAACAATTCCGAAATTGAGATGCGTGGCCGTTGTAGTGCTGGTCAACGTGTGCTTGGTTCGCTCATCATACGCATGGCACTAGCGGAGACTTTTAGCAGCAATTGTGGTGTCTTGGCTTTGGATGAGCCGACCACCAATCTGGATCGCTTTAATATAATTTCTCTCTGTGATGCACTTAACCGAATTGTCGAAGAACGGCAAACCCTGACGAATTTCATGCTCATCATTATTACTCATGATGAGGAGTTCATATCGGCATTGGGTAAGATACATTTCTATCACAGGGTTTTCCGCAACGATGAATGTAAGTCGGTAATACGCAAAGTCAAGCTGTAAAAATATAACATTCATAAATTTTCAAGGCATATGTTTTTTTGTGTGAACTTAAGAAGAGGGCCTTCTTAAAAGGTATTAAATTGAAGAAACGCAAATTATTTTTTTTAAGTTTCTTTTATTTTTTTTTTGTTATATTTGTTATATTTTTAGTTTTCTTTCAGTTAATCACGAGTTTTGAAAACAATTACAAAAATAAATATTCATAAATGCGGTCAGCAACTGTTTTAATGTTTATGTAGCAAAGTTAAACAAAAATGGCTTTTAAGTTAATATTTGATAATTGCAATCGACATCTGCAGTGCTTTTTGTAGAAAATTTTATATAAAAACTTATTTTTTCTCGTAACTTATTCAGTTCATTCGAACTAAGCTCATTGAGTCGTATTTTCGCGAAAATTGCTTAAAATGCTTTCGACCAGGCTGTTTTTGTTTTTTGTCTTAATGACGTTGCTCTTGCTATTAAGTACTCCATCTGTGGAATCTACAATTGTATTATTCCTGTGTCTGGTGAGATCACCACTTTGTCCGTTTACAACTGCAACAACAACAACAACAACCTAGTGGTCATAGCACGGCAAACAAGGAACGAGGTTTGTATGTCTTCCGTTGTTAATATATATTTCCCTGACTGTCATTGCAATGCCGGTCAACCCACTTATCTTAACTCTTAGCGTCGACGATCCCGAGAGAAGAACACGCTAAAGTTAAACAAGCCTCTTCAACACTAATCATTATAATTTTCTCTATATCTTTTTTCGCTCTATTTGTCCAAAACTTGTATAAAACCTCGACTACTTATCTACAACAACAGCACAATGAGGGACTCATCTTTGAATATTGGAAACTATTTCTTATAACTCAATTGTATTTTGTAAAAAATTGAAATTTGAATGAAATTAATGCATCATATATTTTTGTCTCAAATATTGTTTTGTAATATGGAAAATCATGTAAATTTTTTTCCTAAATTATTTTAAATTCTGATAAATATTTCAAATTATTTGCGGCCTGTGATTTTGGTCAAAATTGGTTTGTCAACTATAAAACTAATAAAAAATAAAAAAACGCCATTAATGGCATAAACATATATTATTAAGTTGAAAACTATGTAAAGAAATTTCATTTAAAAGTCACATGGAAATTTTTATTAGGTATTGAAAGATAATTCAAATAATGATTATATGAGTGTGGGATTTACGATTTTGTAGAATTGGTAGTCTTTTCTTGCTTTAATTTCAAGGATTTCAAATTATTTTTTGCCTCGATTGGGTTCCAATGAATGCCATCATGTAGAAGCCTGCTTTTTACAAAAGGTGAGAGCCAGACTAAATGCATGTGTTTGCCGAATATATCCTCTAAATTCCGATGCCAACCTTGATTGTAGTTAATATCTTTTCCCCGCTCGTAGCATACAGCTCCTCGCCAGATAATCGGACCATGGTACGCGATTAACAGAATTGAGTATAATAAAGCTAAGATGTTTAGATTGTAGAACAACAGATATATGTTGTGCCAAGCTAAACCTGAAACTAGCATTAGCAGCGGGCATACCATTTTTAATAGAGATAACCAGTTTAGATAGTGTGGTCCATTTAATACCCACAAATAAAGGGAGTTGTAAACGAAAGCGTACATTGCACCGATAAACAGAAAGCACACAAAGAGCAAAAAGTAGCGGTGGTTTACATAGCCAATGCAGCATCCGGTGAACAGGCAATGGTGGTCTCGCTTCAATATGCAAGCATCGCAAATTTTGCAGTGCCATGACCGTGGCGGTGAAATGTTTTCGCACTTGTTGCAATATCGCCAATTTTGTTCTTGAATTTCATTAGCTGACGGAGTTGTCATCTTTTTATCTATCGATTTAAAGGCATTTTAAAGAGGAATTAACTACGAATTAAGATTTTGTAATGCATACTTACGATCAACGCTTGTATCGATCACCATGCACGCTAGCATGTTGCCTTTTATATTAAAGACAATGAACATACTCAGTGTGAACGTAAATGTGTGAAGAAAGCCGCCTGGTTCATGAAATGCGGGCAACACGATAATCATTTCAAATATAAACACAACCGGCAAGAAGACGCCTATGAGCAGAAAACACAAAATATCGACCAATCGTCGCGGTAAAAAGTTCTTTCGTAACTTCATGTTTTAAATCTAAAAGTCAGATGGATTCATACAATAAACCCAAACTTATGTATTACTATATATTGTTACTGTGTTTGTACCTAACGTTTGTACAGGGACTGTTATGGTCTGTTTTACACTTTATCGCAAAAGTTATGAGAATTCCGTTAACAAATATGTATGTATGTATGTACATATATGTACATATTTTTTCACTATCACAAATCACTATCACACTTATCAAAAATTTGGTTTCATAACTGATTGATGAATTGGGTCATTTAAAAAGTAAGTGCGGTTTTTGATAGAGTTGATACTCATATATCGTATATATCGTGTAAATAGTTTTTTCAGTTATATTGGTAACAAGGTACATTTTTGACATTGAAATTTCCGAAACAGAATCGCGCAAACCACTCCGGGGGTCCGGTGCTCTTTCACTGCATCCTCACTGTAACAAGTATATTTCTTCAGATACATTCACTTATTTTCAAATCAATATAACTTTTTACATGAGTGACGAATAACAGAACTGTCATTGCAAAAAAAGCAGTCTTTCAAATACGTATTCGTTTGAACGTCCGCACGAACTTTTTAAATTACCCAATTTAAAAAGCTTTAAGAAATAAGTTGTTCAGATACTGACTTATGGCGCAAGAGCTTTCAATTAAATATTTCCGTTCTTTGCAAAATACAAATAAAGTAGAATCTCGCTAATCCGAAAAAATGATTGCAGGCTCAATTTGGATTATCGAAAGTTTCAATGAAAAATTAACATTTAATTAATTTAATTAATTAATTTAAGTTATATATACAAAATATATATATATATATATATATATATAGATATAATATATCTTTAATATAGAATATAATATATATATATATAGATTGTCTTTAATAATAGAATAATATTATATATATATATATATATATATATATATATATGTATACATAACAATGTATAAAATGACAAAATTTACACACTGAGTGTCTATATTATATCAACAATGTATTTCCGTTACAATGAAAAATTCCACTGAAAACATAAGGAAAACATTCAATTCCGATTAAAGAATTACAATTAATTCGGATTAGAGAATAGTCAATGCACGAAAATAACCATTCGGATTACTGGATTTTTCGGATTAGCGAGATTTGACTGTTTTATTATTGTTGAACAAGATAAGTCGTATGTTTTGGGTCATAGTTTACTTGAAAAACTAATTTTCTTGACTTCTAAGCCAAGTTGAGTGTTGCCATAGAAATTCTTCATCAAATGGTTCAACAACGTCTACTTGTCCATTTTAGTGATAAATACAGTGCAAGCTCGGGTTTCGCGACTAATTAAAAACCAGACCTGTCGCGAAAACTGAATTTTTATTGATATATTTACATTTTAAACAATTTTAAAGATATTGCAGATTTTTAGTTTCTCTTTGGGCAAATTATTTTTTAAAATAAATGTCGGCTTATCATTTTCCAAAGCCCATTGTATGCATATGCTTATCGGTAGTATATCATCGTCTACTTTAATTTCGTTTTCTTCATGATGCAACTTGTAATTCACGCAAATTGAATTTATGGAATCTCAACTTTAAAATTTTTAAAAAATTTTTAATTTTTGAGAGATTGTTGGCTTTAAATTACGTTGAACTTTTCCCATATTAAGATATGTATTTATTGATTGTATTACTGACAACATTGAAGATCAAAATCATCCAAAAAGGTTAATATACGAAAAGACGGGAATTTCCCTTTTTTGGTAATAGACATTGTACTAAAATTAAAAAAAAAACAGATAAAAGTCGCGAAAATTGAACTTCGTTTTTCGTAAATTGCCGCAATTATAGAACCTGAAATGTTAAAAATGAAGTCGTCGCGATAATGGGTAGAGTCGCGAATACCGAGCTTGCGCTGTATATAGTTAGCTCTACAACCCGAGGTGGGTTTTGGCTAGCTCTCTTGAAATCACTTGTGTTGTGTGCGCTAATTTTATGCACAAATGACTGGGACCTTCTGCTTATCGTCGAATTCGAACGGCACTATTTGATAGCTTTTCATGGAAAGTTTTTACTCTCAATTTTGTTGCAGAAATAATTTTATAATTCTGTTATTTCTTTTTTTTTAATTTTGCCTGTGTCGGGAATTAAACCCGGACCACATGCATAGTAAACCGATACACAATTCACTATGCTACAGCCGAATTAATTGGAATATTTTAATCCAAAGTGCATGTTTTCCTTATGTTTTCAGTAGAATTAATCGTTGTAACGGAAATATAACCAGGATATACTGTCTCTGACTGTGAAAATATACATTAGCATCAGCAAAGCCAAAGCAACAACAAAATGTTGTTGGATTGTTGTTTTCTTAGGAATGCAAAGCGACATCATACTTTTTTTTGTCAAAAACTGAGTGAAAATTTTGTCATTTTGTGTTTATTTGCCAAAATAAAATAAAAATAAAATTTTTATATATGTAATGTATTTTATAAAACTTAACTGAACTCGCCCGTTTGTTCCTATGGCAGCTGTATTTTATAGAAAACTGATAGTTATCATGTTCAGGTATAATTGGATATTATTTAAATTTATTAAATCAAAATTTGGTATCGATATCTTAATTTTTTTAATATTTTTTTGCTTTATTTACAAAAAAAAGTTAATCCGAATTGGGTCTACAATCATTATTTCGGATTATCGAAATATAGTTAAATTTAGCCAAATCTCTGTAAAGACAACTATATCAGAAAGAAAGGAAGAACTGTGTGGAATGTACTAAATTTATTGATTAGCCGTCGAACATTTTGATAAGTAAGAGAGAAAGGTGTTAAATTTAGATTTTTGCCGAGAATTGGTGTTACAGTCAGAGTTAGGTATGTCTAGATGTTTTGAAAAATTCATGAACAACAAGTATATACGGGCCAAAAAGATGAATCAAGAAGTGTGGAAGTTATTTTCAGGAAGCGTTATTTAAAAAGAGGATATGTTAATTTTCAATTTAAATTTAAAGTTAAATTTGAAAACGTCAATGTCACTATTGGTGGATAGCTTGGGATTACCCAAGATATAGCTTTTGACATCGACCTTAGTGAAATCCACCGTAAGTCTTGATACAAAGATGGATTTCCGAGGTGCAACGCCAGAAATAGCCTTAGGGGTAGACCGGTTAGTATTAGTAGTACAGTTCCCAAAACATCAGAAGCAGCGGAATCAACGATTGGTGTAGTTACCGTCACTGCTGCAGGAATGACATTGGCTGAAACATCAAATATAGAAGAAACAGTACTAGGCGCTGCTATAGAGCTAGCGTTTATGTTAGAGTTAATTTCGTTATTGTCATTTCGGTGAAGAAAGCAGTTTCATTTTAGCAAAGTCACTATCCAGCACCGAGAACTTAGATTTTATGCATATTTTATATCAGCAAAACCTTTTGTATCATACATAAATGTGCGCTTTTCAGTTATCCTAGGCCGGCAAGACAGGCATGTCCAAGATAGGAGAAGATTTTGCGTAAGGTTGTCATGAAAGCACATACGGCTAAATCCAGCACATTTTAAATGAGACACAGCCAGCAAAAGACAAAAGGCTCTTCAGTAGCACTGTCGCCAAACAGACACTGCTTCATTGCACATTCAATCATAATAAAAGTAGTTAAAACATGATATGTGTGATTGTTGTACAATAATAAAATCTGTGTGCTATAAGTGTGCCGTATTAGGCGTTGTTTGTGAGAAATCTTCTCTCGGGGTAGAGCGAACATAAAATTTACGCATACCATGACAGCGAATTTTTTCTTGTTTATAGGTAAACAAATGTGTGGTTGTTGTACAACAATGAGCGCTGTGTTAATATACGTGTGCCGCATGATTAAAGATCAAAATAAAAACGTTAACACATCTCCCCTGTGTTCGGAGTGTTTTTTTTTCTTATAACAAGGAGAAAAATGTCGCCCCCATAGGCACATTATTTTTTGTTTTCCGCAGACTTTGGGGTAGCGTACTATCAAATAAGAGGACATACGAAACCAGAACTAGTGTCTGTTAAAGTTTATTTTCGCGAGGAGGTAAGGAGAATGAATACTACCGTTTGTTAGGTTATGAGGAAAAAAAATTCCTAATACGGACCTCCGACTAGCAAAGGTAGGAAGATTAATCAATTTAATCAATCAATGCAGAATTCCACTTAAGTCAAAAATGTAGCTTACCTCAAAATATTTCATACGAAATTGAGTTTTAGTGCAGCCAAAAGTAAATAATAATTCAACTACTTTATAGGAATATGCAAGGAATGCTTATTGTGTTTTTTTAATGGTATATAATATATCTTTTAATGGTAAATATATAACAATACAAAATGTTTTTATAGTTATAGCGATGGCGGATTTTATTCCTGTTCCTCTTCTTTCTGCGAAGAACCAGCCAACTTTTAGAGTCGCTTTGGAGAAGAAAATCGCTTTGGAGAAAAAAATCACGTTGGAGAACATTAACGACGCCATTAGATTTATTTCTTCTTTGGCGTTTAAGTTCGCAGAGGCTTACCCATCGTAGAAGCCCAATCGGCTCCGCTTTCGATAGGTTTTCGTCGGTTTTTGTTAAGTAGACTGGTTTAAATCTCTCTAAAGAGATAGATTTTCGTTGACAGTTGACGTTGATGATGAACACTTCGTCATTTGTTCGTTTCATAACTTCGTAAGGACCTTGATAAGTAGGCTCAAGCGATTTTCTGATGCCGTCTTGACGGATAAATATGTGCGAGCAGTTTTAATATAAAACTTTTGGATTTGTTGTGATGAACAGTCTGTGTTAGTGGTATTCCTTTCATGTACTCTCCGAATTTTTCAATAAAAATTTGTGGGTCACTGTCTTCTGCAATATCCGGTAGTGGAATGGCTTCCGCCCATCTGGAGAAGCAGTCGATCATTGTTAGACAATAACGTAATAATAATGTGAACATGACTGAATCGATTATCTGGTATGTCATACAGTTTCTAGACCATGATAAGATGTCTTTCTTCATTCCAGGCTAAATGCATTTTTATCGTAACATATGACATGTGTTTCGACCTGAAGGATGCGACAAACCGTATGTCGTTAAAAATTGCATTACTTAAACTTTTTGGCATAAATGGACGTACTACTCCAGGTGGAATATCGCAGTACAACCTGATACCCTGTTCAAGGTCACACACGATACTCTGAAGTTTGGGAGAAGTGTTGTTGTTTTCAATTAACTGTTAAAGCTCTTTTACGTTTGTTTAGGCTTCTGTTATCTTTGCTGGCGTGAAAATTGATGAAATGCTGATCTCGCTGATCCGAGATAAAGAAACGTAAACTATGACGGTGTTGAATTGTGTTATGTAGGTTGTGTGGTGAACCTGACTGAAGTTATTTTCAAGTTGATATATCATATATCAGGGGCTTATGGTCGGTTCTGATTATAAATTGTCGATCTTTAAGAAGGTGTTTGAAGAATTTTATTGCTGAAAAAGCAGCAAGAAGCTCCATGTCGTGGGTACTGTATCTAGTTAACACTGGTATGAGCTTTTTGAGGTAGAAACCAATTGATCTCCAGGCGCCATCGATTGATTGTTCCAATAGATAAGTGTAACGAAGTTATTTGGTTTTTTTTTCGAAATTTGACCTATAACATTTAGCTGCCATTGGAATGATCAGACGAAAAACCACATTTACTAATAAAAATCACTTTCTTTTTCAAGATATCGTTCCCAAATTTCGTATCTAATAGTTTTAGGTAATTTCCAGTCACTTACTTCAATATTATGTGTACTGGTTCACTCAACATATAGCTGCCATAGGAACTATCGTCCAAAACCATATTAACTGAGAAAAAATTTGTTGTTTATTAAGATATTGTTACCATTTTAGTCTTAATAATTTTAGGTAATAACCAAACATATATCTGAATAATATAAATATCTGTTTAATATTACATATAGGTGCCAAAGGAACGATCGGCCGAAAAATGACTTTTAATAAAAATAACTTTTTTGTTCCTTGAGATATCGTTACACAATTAACACAAAAATTTTAGCCAAAAAAATATATTGAATTTTTGGTTTGGTAAAGGGTATTCTATATCCGGGAGCGCCCGACTATAGTCCCTTCCTTTCTAGATTTTATTTTGCAAATTTAAAATTTTCGATTTTTTCGTTGTTTGGTTGAATTTTCAGTGTTTTTTTTTTTGTTTTCAAAAGTAGCATTTGACTACTTTTTTTCGAAGATGTAATTCCTTTTGGATATAATTCGTTAATATGCCAAATGCGGTTCTCCTAAATGGTATGAACGAACTTTTTATGCACTTTTTCTTTTCAATTGTAAGTCTTACCTCATCTGTTAGATTAATCGTAGCCACTTTGATCATTGCTTGTCTCTTATATTTAAATAGGTTAATAACCGGTTGTAAAATTAGAAAGTAAAACATTTCTGCTATTGAAATGAAACTGAATCCAATAAAAAGACCCATGACTCCACCGATATTTGCTGAAAAAAATTTTCATTATGTACTTATGCATTGCGATATCTCAGCTTTCCTTACTCACAAAGAAACTCAGTCATACCGATGTAGACATTTTTTAGGTCTCCGTGATAAACAGACTCGCGATAATAGAAGTGAACTACAGCAATATTGTTTTCTATATAATCCTTGCTAATGTTGTAGAGAAAGGAATTAGAAATTTTATAATTTCTTGTCGCCAAGCGACTGGAAAACCCATCTGGTATATAAGTCAGATCAAAGCAACTAGGTAGGCAATGCAAATGACAAGTGGTCCTACTATATTGTTCTTGAGACCGAGTGGCTTGGTATATACACCAGCTATCCTTAACATTGCAAATACTGGCGTTAGGGTATATAGGTGGCAAATTGTAGGGAATGCAATCGCAGGTCTCATACATATATCTAGCTGTGCATTCACTTTCACAGTTACGCCTTGAATAATATTTAAAATAGAGAAGAGATTCCTCACTATCAAATATACATTGACGATCGATTTGACGTATGGAACGAATGTTAGGGACCGCTTCAGAGCGAACAACCTCAATGCGATACCGTGTTTCGAGTCCGATTGGTGTTAAAAGACCAGCTTCCTTCACATTTGGAATTTCAGTAGGGTTATGAAAAAAAACCTAAAAAAAATTCATTTTGTGAAATATTTACAGTAGTAAATGTTAATTGAAACCTTAAAACCAGGCCCATTAGTAGACGAACAATAGTATTCATCTATTTGAGCGTCCAAAATAATAGTGAGCCCCATAGAAACTCCAGTACCTGATACGCAAAAAGGAAGCATTGAGTCCCATAAGTGGATAATATGAATAGTTAATTCTTACCCGCTGCAGGTCGAGGATAGTACTGTAATGGCAGTTTGTTTGGATAACCATTTTCTGGATTCCAATTGACGGGCTCAAATCCCGCTGCAGTAGTCTGAATATTTTGATAATCATCGCTAAATATATTGTTTTATATATATACAAAGACTTGAACATGTTATGTCTTATGTTACAACTGAATAGAACCGCAAATGTACGTATATTATCCATACTTGGTGACCCTCATGAACAAACAACTTGCAAATCAGTTATGAATAAAAAAAAAAGAAAAAAATAAAACAAATAAGACTTTTGTGAAAAATCATCGCGGACCAAGCCGGTCACCGCCGAATATAGAATATCTTAATGCCACTTATCAACTTTAAAACGGATAAGTACTATATTCTACAAGCTCCGAACCAGAGCATCATATACGCATGTAGAAGCTGAAAAAGGTGTTGAAACATTCAACGCCAAAACCCAATTATAACGGTATCGAAACAAGGAAACACATACAAAGCTATACAAATGTGTGAGGAGAACATTTCAAAAGTTACAGGAACAGTTACGGGAACAGAATTTTTTACGAATTAGAGGGGTTTCCGTATTATCGTGATTTAGATTTACCGACGTTTAAAAAAGAAAAATACGAATTAACGGGACTTCTACATTTAGGCTGGTTTTAACAAATGGTTTTTGTGAAATGTAGTCGGGGAGAACCATGAGGAGTCATGAAGGAGACAAAATAGTCTACAAAAATGAACAGTAATTAAACTGAAAACGATTTTTATTTTGTTTCACGTTAATTATTATTAAATAAAATAATCCTATACTTAGGAAGGGCGTTTTCGCGTCTCGTACTTACTACTATGAGTCGTTAGGCAAGAACATCAGCCTTTTTAAGACTGAGGTATGCTTTATCAATAAGAGGATTTAGTCATCCTTTCTGCCACCCAGGTTGCTCTATGAGCAGTATCCCTTGTAGAAGTGAAAGCCGATTAAAAAAATCCATATCTTTGACAAAAAAAAAAAAAAAAATCGGAGGATCCTAAATGACTTCCTTTCAGGGCACTGCGTATTAAGGAAACATTTTTTTTACTCCGTCCTTTCAGTAGATACAATCGCAAAAGACTGTAGTCTATTATCTTTTTGAGTAAGAAAAACTGAGGATTTGAAATAATTTATTGTCAATTCAATGTAGATTAAGGAAACATTTGTTTAACCTTGATGGTAGACAATTCGTTTGTTGAGGTTTTCTAGCTATCGAGAGCCAAAGGAATGTGCAACAGATCTACATAGTTTGCAATACCAATTTCCCCAAAAAGTAATAATAATAAAAAGAATGATGTGATTATAAAAAAAAAAAAAAAAAAACAAACACACAGACTTACTGGTTCTTATAGAGATATTTCGGTGAGAGCAAATTGAACACACAACAGAGTCCTTCATCGGTCATTAAATTTTGAAATAATTCAGAGCAGTTATAAATGGTCGTGCTGAATCTGCAATGCAATAAAAGACTGGAGCACGGTTGGGAATGATTTCCTACGAATTCAGCAATGGTCACATTGTTGTTCGTGAAGGATGTCGCGTTTTCTAAATCTCTGTCATTTTCGCCTTCATCGGTGCAAAGAAGTTTTAATAATGCGCTTTCAAATGATCCTCTGAAAACAACGAATTAATTATAGGAACATTCTTTGTAGATTAGCTCACTCTTTATAGTTGGACACTTTGCTTCGTAGAGCTTGGTTCATATTGCACACTGTTATGGCCGGAAATGGAACTTTTAGGATAGAAGTCGCATGTGGACTGATGCCTATGATGACCGGTGTACTGACCCACTTAGCGTATATGTTTGATATGAGGTGACATGTAGTCACGAAAGCGGTAACAAAGGCGCATAAGAAGAACAATCTAAATGTGAAAGAAAATTATGCGGTTTCATATAAAATATTACCTAATGTTGCATCAATACTAAACCTTTCCCAAAAGGTTATCGTTGTATCACCGACAAACTTGAGCCCATGTAATCCAGTTTCTCTAAGAAAGGTTTTTAAACTCTCCCCAAAATTCGTTAACAATACGATGTAAGGCTTTTTATTCTGTTCATGTGAAATAGCCATTGCTTCGTATATTTAAGTGTTTAACTAGAAATACTTTCCTACTATTGCCACTTTACTAAAGTCACTAACGTTTTATATGGTTTGTTCACTGCTTTAAGTTCATTAAGGTAATGTAAATACTAATTGAGCCGCTATTAAAATTAATTAATTTCTGCTTTCCCTGGAATTATATGCTATTTTGGTCTATTAAAAACGATTTAACGGTCACATTTACTTAAATAAATTTCCTGAATTTAACTACAATATAAATTGGTCGCTCAAAAATTAGAACGTCTGTACCTCTTGTCAAAAAATTACAATCAGCGGTTTAAATGTAATGAAAGCTGAGATATTTGATCCAAAGGATATCATTTCCATAAAATATTGGTTTATCAATTTTCATAAAATAGTTTTAGAAATATGACGAATTTATATATTCTTTTACATATGGGGCCGTGTCACCACCTGTCCTTTTCACCACCTGTCCTTTACATTTGTATCAAATTTCTGTTGAGACACTGAAAAATTTTATCTGCTGTACTGATATTGACATTAAGGAGCTTATATATAAGTAGAACACTCTGCTCTTTAAGAAATAACCTCAATGACCGATTTATATAATCGAAGCCATGTCAATCAAAAATACTCGTAACAGCCTATCATAAGTAATTGTTCTGTGTATTATTTGTAGAACTTCGTTTTAAAGTTTTTGTTTATTAAGGACTCTTATATTGTAAAGAAATACTACTTAAAGTGCTTCTATTATCATTATAAAATAAAAATTTGAACTAATTTTGTTATGATTTCTTATATTTATGTGTCGACAACGACTATCGTTACGACTGAATTTTGCCGGTCCCTTGAATGTAATTATAAACGATTTCGACTGTACAAACAACATATATTACATCCCGACTGGTTTGGTATGTAGTAAGGCCAGCCAAACTGTTAATGGGAAACATCTACGTCATTCTCTTCCTTAAGTTTTCTAGCAAAAGTTCTGGTCATAAACTTTTTGGTTTTGACCAAGATTCCTTGTCATTGCGTGGTCTGCCCGTTTCGTAATTTTATTTAGCATCACATGGAACCTTTGGCTCCAATTTCCCTTTGTTTTCGGCTCGATTATCTTCCTAGTTGTAGAAAACATTTCCGACAGATCCTGTACACTTTTACCCAACTGGTGGATGTAGTATACCAACTAAACCACACCAAACGATAATTTCTTTCTTGGTATATTTGAAACAAATGAAATGGTGCTCTCAAAGTCAAAAATCATAAGCAATTTTTTGAAAAATTCCATTCCTTACTTAACGGGAAATATATCATTGCTGAATTGTTAAAAAAAGGGGTGAAAACAAAGTAGTGCAAACACTTTTGAGACAGTCAAAAGTGGATTAATTTTTGTTTTTGTTGTTATTGTTATTTTGTTTGCTATGCATTGAAATTGCATTTTTTTTTTAAATTACTTTTTAAATTATATTATCATTACATAACGAACCTGTGAACGCGACCGAACGACTTAATCAATCGTCCTGTGATTAAAATCTAGATATCAATCAATATTAGTGCAAAACATATGAGACAGTGACTCTATTTTATCGCATTTTGCACTGAAAACATAAAAGTGACTAAGTAATTGAAAAACCAATTAAAAGTGTAATATTAACAATGCCTAACGCTCA
>JBAMBQ010001721.1:0-19900 GCA_037044495.1 Stegana nigrithorax | reverse complement strand
AAAAAAAAGTGATGTGCCTCACCCATATAAGCACACTGTGGAAGTGAAATTGCTGCACAGAATGTGAGGAATGAAGTTTTAGTTACTATGCATATGAAGTAAGAAAGAAACAAAGCAATTCACTATTGCACTCTATTGACACCGGTGCACAGTATAACAATATCGGCAATAAAATTTATAGAAATCATTACTAGTAATCATATTAGTGGTCACTCATATTACTGGCGTACTGTCACAATGTGCTCAACAACAACAACATTCATATAAAAATGTTGTCTGTTTTCATTTCGCTAAAAGTCAAATGTATGGTAAATGACGAAGACTCATATCACCCATACATAGTTACTATGTATAATGTATATGAAGTAAGAAAGAAACAAAGCAATTCACTATTGCACTCTATTGACACCGGTGCACAGTATAACAATATCGGCAATAAAATTTATAGAAATCATTACTAGTAATCATATTAGTGGTCACTCATATTACTGGCGTACTGCCACAATGTGCACAAACAACAACAACATTCATTTAAAAATGTTGTCTGTTTTCATTTCGCTAAAAGTCAAATGTATGGTAAATGACGAATACTCATTTCACCCATCCATAGTTACTATGTGTAATGTATATGAAGTAAGAAAGAAACAAAGCAATTCACTATTGCACTCTATTGACACCGGTGCACAGTATAACAATATCGGCAATAAAAATTACAGAAATCACTACTAGTAATCATATTAGTGGTCACTCATATTACTGGCGTACTGTCACAATGTGCTCAGCAACGACAACGTTCTTTTATAAAAATATTCTCTGTTTTCTGATGTTTCAATCCTTGTTAGCAACAGCAATGCGAAGAGTTTTCTACTGCAATAGAATCAAAAAAATGTGTACTATGCATTAAATAATATGGTGTACAGGACAGTTTCAATAGTAGAATACCTTAAAATAATACCACTTTCACATATATGTGACTTAAATGTGTTACAGGCTTTATGTTAATTTCGCTAAAATTGAAATGTACGGTAAATGATGAAGACTCATATCACCCATACATAGTTGCTATGTATAGTGTATATGAAGTAAGAAAGAAACAAAGCATTTCACTATTGCCACTCTATTGGCACCGGTGCACAGTATTACAATATCGGAAATAAAAATTACAGAAATCACTACTAGTAATCATATTAGTGGTCACTCATATTACTGGCGTACTGTCACAATGTGCTCAACAACAACAACATTCATTTAAATCTGTCACAGCTAGGCAAACCAACGATCTTTGAGTATTACAAAGCAATATGTGTGTATACGTGAGCCACATGAAATGTTGTCTGATCGAAATCTACTCTCTCGTTAGTTTGCTTATTATTTCATAGATGAGTAAATTTTATATTCGCTCACGGATCAGTACAATCGGTAAAGCATATTTTATCTCTCTCTTACAAATGCGTAGCAATAATTCTCTACCCTGCAGACGACCACGCGTAAGACAATGCGCATTGTTTTGTGCGTCTTCCCACTTCGTCTCTCAAGCATAATGCCTTGACATCTGTTCCCTTTTTTGCGAACTTACACCTCGCTAAAAAAGTTTCACTTCAAAAATTTATCAAACCCATGAACGTTTTCAAAAGAAGGTAAACAAATTATTAAACCTTAGAAAACAAACGAATGATGAAAATTATGTACCCTTAGAAAAACATATCATTCAGCAGATGTACTATCGAGAATAGATTTTGAACATATAAAAAATATAGAGAACAAAATAATATCACGGTAATAACAAGACAACTGTCAAAAAAGAATAAACAAGATATAACGAAAGTAGAGAAACCTAAAATGTCCATACCTAAAATACATGAAGCACTTAATAAAAGTGAATATAAACGATTACCAGAATAAACATTCAATGGCACACGAATTCAAATTAGAAAAGGTCGTAAAATATTGCAAGAATTTTTAGTTAAAAATCTGATTGCTCAAGAAAAAATCGACTTAGGTAAATTTTTTTCTAGGCTCAATAAGGAAGCCAGCATTTAAATAATTAACAAATTCAAGCTATCATTAAACGATGAACTTTTTAAATACACATGTATAAGTATATTGACGTTAAAACTAATTACATTAAAGGATAAAAACAAAATTCTGAAAGAATTACATAAATAGCATGATAACCCAATAACGGAAGGATATTAGGGAATAAAAAGAACATTAAATAAAACTAGAAAAGCAGGGCTATAGTCGGGAGTAACCGACTATAGAAAACCCTGTACCCAAGCCGAAACTGAATATATTTTTTTGTTGCTTTAATATTTTGTATTCTTTATGTAAGGATATCTCGAGAAAGAAAAGAATTTTATTTTGTGAAAGCTTTTTTTCGGCCGGTCGTTCCTACGGCATCTATATGTTATAGTACAACGATATTTATCATATTCAGAAATATGATTGGGGATTACCTAGAATCATTAAATCCAAAATTGGATAACGATATTTTAATAGACAAACAAGTTTTTCTCAGTAAATATTGTTTTTCGGCCAATCGATCCTATGGCAGCTATATGTTATATTAATCAGATATTTATCATATTCGGGAATACAATTTGGGGATTAGTTTAAAATATTAAATCCAAAGTTTGGTAACGATGTCTTTATAAATAAAAATGTTTTTCTCGGTAAATGTTGTTTTACGGCCGATTGTTCCTATGACAGCTATATGATATAGTAAACCGATATATATAATATTGAGATATGTAATTCGAAATGAGTTTAAACTATTAAATGTATACAAAAATGTTTGATTACTAAATGTGGCAGCTATATGTTATATTTCGAATATCGAAAAAAAATAAACTTGTTATGCCTATGGATTGGGCGAGTCTTCGTGCCAAATTTGGGGATTGTAGGTCTTACCGTTTCCGAGATCTGTTTGTTCATACAGACAGACGGACATGGCTAGATCGACTCGATTTTCGACGCTGATCACGAATACCAGGAGTGTTAGTTGAAATGTGCCGGTTTTTTCGATAAAGAAAACACTTAATTTTCAGAGGAATCTCAAAATTTTTTTATTTAAAGTATTGACCATTAGTTTCTACACATTGCGCCCATCTCTCAGGCAAATTATGGATACCATCCCAAAAAAAACCGTTTCTCTTTCGATGCAAAAAAGGTGATAGTCGGATGGGGCGAGGTCTGGAGAGTACGGCGGGTGCGATAATATTTCCGAATTAAGTGTTTTTAATGTGTCTTTCACCAGTTTAGCGGTATGAACCGGCGCGTTGTCATGCTGCAAGATAACTTTGCCATGTCTTCGGGCCCATTCCAGCCGTTTTTCGATCAACACATGATTCAAATTGATCATTTGTTGTCGGTATCTATCCGTATTCACCAGGTTTTACCAACTCGTAGTACACCACACCACACTGATCCCACCAAACACAGAGCATTGTCTTACGGCCAAAGCGATTTGGCCTTGCAGTCGATGGGCCGGCTTCACCAGGTGAAAGCCATGATTTTTTTCGCTTCGGGTTCTCAAAATAAATCCACTTTTCGTCCCCCGTGACAATTCGATGCAGAAAAGATTTCCTTTCGAATCGTTGAAGCAGCATTTTGCAAACGGTTTATCGATTTTCCATTTGTCTATCGTTCAGCTGGTGTGGCACCCATTTTCCATACTTCTGGATCTTTCCCATGGCTTTCAAACGTTGGGAAATTGCTCCTCGAGTCACATTTAGTGTTTTTGCCAATTTTTGTTGCGATTGGGTTGGATCAACATCCAATAACACCTGCAATTCCTCGTCTTCGAACTTTTTCGCTGCACCAGGATGTTCATTGTCTGTCAAATCGAAATCTCCACTTTTAAATTGACGAAACCATGTCTCACATGTTCTAATCACTGGAGCATGTTCACCATAAGTTTCTACCAGTAACCGGTGAGCTTCAGCTACTTTTTTCTTTTGATGAAATAAGAAAAGCAACGAATGCCGCAAATGCGATTTACTTGGAACGAAACTCGACATATTCAGTGAGGTAAACAAATATGACTCTATTGTTTTGGCGGGATGTGACTTGCATATTTTTGTAGGTTAATGTCAATAGAAAAAAATTACATACATGCCAACTCATAGAAATTTACACATTTTGCTAGCGACATCTACTGGTAAAACCATTAAAAATTTCAACTAACACTCTTGGTAAATTACTAATTTACAAATCTATAACAAAACCAATCTGAACCTATGGCATCCAACAATGAGGCACTGCCAAAGTGATAAATAAACCAGGCGCCTTCAACGAAAAAGACCAGTAGATAACACCTAATGCCTTATAATACCGATTAGAATATAACGATTACAAACACGAAACAACGCCATTGTATATATATTAGAACAAATATTTGTTCTTTCCTTTTTCTTTTTTTAAAATTATCACCCAAAAACAAAAAATGTATAAAATGCTAGAATTAGATAGAAAATACAAACAAACAGCCTTGTTTTACGCCAGTATTCGTCTGGAACCAGTCGGATACATTTTCACCATCCCATACTGCTGTTTTGTTTCCGCTGTAAATGCTTTCAATGATATTTATAATTTTGGATGACAGGCCACAATTACTCAGCTTTAGTATTAGGCTCCTGCAGTCTATCGTGTCAAACGCTGTTTTAAAGTCTATGAAGAATAGAAACAGCTTTTGTTTTTTCTCAAGGTGTTCTCTCGCCACTGCTGACAAGGTGAAAATGCTGTCCACTATTGAATAGTGCTTCCTGAAACCGGCTTGGAACTCAGTTAGTCGGCTATTTTCAAATGCCCATGTTGTGAGTCATGCCGCTGTTTAAGAAAGATATCCCACTGTAGTTACCTGCCTCGTTGAGATTACCTTTTTTATAAATAGGATATATAATTTTTTCTAGAACCTCGTCGGCGCCTGCCCTTTTTCATATATGTAGTGATACGCGCGTGTTAGCAGTCTTACGAACTTGGGGGTTGCATGCTTAAAGCACTCAGCAGGTATACGGTCCGCACCTGGCGCTTTGTTCGATTTACTTTGTTTAATCGCGGCCTGTACTTCCAGTGTACTACTACCAGTGATATAGGCGCGTTCAGCTTGGCGTCATCAATCTTCGGCAGTGCGTAACTTATTCTGGTTGCTAGGTGGTTTTCCTGAAGCAGCCTCTTAAAATACTCTGTCAATGCTTGTGAGTCGGCTTTTATTATTTTATTGATTGTCTGCCCTCTTAATTTTCTAGCCATTGCCCAAAACGTCTTGCTGTCGTTGATGGCATCTATCTCGTGTTCCATTTTTCTATAGTATCGTAATTGTTTTTGCTGGTATAGGTTTTGAAACTGCTGGTTCATTACTTGGTAAGTTTGCCTATTTTCTATCTTGTCATTCTGTCTCAATTTCTTTAATGCAGCATAGGACCTCTGACGCATATTTTTACACTCTGCATCAAACCAGGGTTGTTTGGCTATTCCTGTATTTCGGCTTCCTACGCCATGTGTTGCTTACTGTATGCACTTTGCCAATAAATCCGTCAGTTCGTGGCTCTCTACACTGTTCCTATCTAGAAACTCATGCATCTTCCTCTTATACATCGGGGCTTGCCTGATGTCCAATTTTAGCTTTTGGAAGTAGCTGCCTATCGCCGTTCGGTGACTGTACTGCCATCCTGAAGTTAGCCGTGACCACAAGTGGCATGTGGTCAGAATAGATTTCTGAGTCAATCGTCATGTCATCAGTTATCTCGATCCATTTTCCTGTGCTTGCGCAGTAGTCGATAGTGGAGCATGCTTGCCCCCTCACAAACGTTTAGTTACCATATTCGTCTCCCCTTGTTCTGCCATTAAGTACCGTGAAGTTGAGTGTTTCGCACATTTCTATAAATTTTGGATTCCCTTGGTATGTTTGCTATCGTAGTTAGTACTGCATCGTCGGTCGTGGCCTGATTTACGCCAATTCGCGCGTTCAAGTCTCCTATTACCATTACATATTCCGGGGCTTCCTCTAATATACCATCATAGAGGTCTACGAAGCCATTTTCCCAATTGCTACAGTTGAGATACGTCGGAAATATACAGAGCGTTTCCTGTTCCCAGTACAATTCAATTGTCATCGCTGTCTTGAGTGAACGGCGTAAGTTTTTGCTCACTCCATACAGCTGTCCTCCACTAGCACGTCCTTTCATTGACTTCCTGACTGCTGGAATCCAGTGCAAATCGTGTTTGTTGAAGAACTGTTCAAAGTAGCCTATGCTATTTTCCTCCACAAAAGTCTCGGCTAGCATAAATATATCGTGCGCTTGAACATAATCGAAGAATTGGCTGAACAATTTTTTATTTGCCAGGCCATTTATGTTATATGCTAATAATGATAACTTAAAGCTTTTATTATTGATTATTACTGAATAATAATTTACGATAGAGTTATTAAAATTACTTACATTAAAATCTGCTTTGTTGGATGACTATTAATGTAGTTATTTCTGTAATGTGTTTTTTGGGGTAATTTTTACTATTAGTGTATCTAGGGATACATCGAGTTTGCTGGCCATTTCGTTGCCATATGGTAGCGCTATCGTTTCTCTTGCTCCTGTCTGATCGGCAACAAGCATGTCCTGTTGATTCCAGTGCAGCCATTTGTTCGCCAGTTTTATCCTGTCATTTCGGACCAAGATTTTGTGAGCTTTACTGCTTCCCATTATGTCTATTTTTATTTGGAGCATCGCTCTTTTTCTTATTTGCCCTTTTGCCGATACGTTCCTTTCAACCGCGATATCCGTTCCCGCAGTATCTCATTCTTTTTAGTATCGTATGTACCATATTGTCGTCTTTTAGATCTGCTATAAGTGTCATCTTTTGCTGATCCTCGTAGAGCCTGAGAGTCGATTCAATTTCGATGTGCGCTTCTATTTTCAATTTGTTTTTGCAGAGGCTCCGTACTGCTTCAGCTGGAGAATTTGCCGCTTCCAGTCCTTTAAATATTAGGCTTTTCCTTTTCTGTTGAATTTCTATCATCGTTATGTTGACCGCCATTTCCTTATTTTTCTGCTCTAGTGTGGCAATTCTCTGCCTAAGCTGTAAATTTTCTGTTTTTAATTCCGCCATATTATTGTCTAGTTGCTCCATAGAAGTCGTTATCTACTCTACTTCATCCTTCGTTGCCAAATTCTTTATTTTGTCATCCATCGTCGTCGCCATAGTACTCTGCATCAATCTCATCAACTCATTGACTGAAAGTTTTCTCACTTCGCCCATGGCGTCCCCGCCTTCGGTTCCTCTGGTGAAAGTGCACTTAACCCCCTTTTCGCATTCTGCGTATCTATGTTCTGCGTCTTCTTCAGGGGTGAACGAGCAATGTTTGGCATATTTATATTTATTATTATTTTTATATTTAAAAGGAAGTTAACAGTCACATGCGTTGATGTATATTTTTAGGGGCTATAATAAATAACTCACTAGCGCACTTAGCATTTATCCCAGCGAGTGCTGCCAGGTGTGCTGGAAAGTCGTTACGTTGGTGATCACTTGTGATGGATTATGATGTGCGACATGGACTGTTTCGTTTGGTTTTCACTGATCTGCCAGCTGAGCTTTAGGCGCCGTTGGTAAGCAACAACAATCTCAATATATTTCAATTTACGACGCGACCAGGAACCTCGTATCGACCGACTCAGTTGAAAGCTCACACTCGACTCCAGTTGGATTATCTTTTTTAGTAATTAGTTGGGCAATTTTTTCTTTTTAGCGCAAAAAGCAGCTAGCTCTTGTACTTGTTCACTGAGAGCTTTGTTTGTTTTCGTTATCTCCAGAAGTGTACCTTTATCATTTTGGTCACCGCCTGGGGGTGGTGTGCGAGCAAGGCTCATTGTTTAAATAATTAAATAGCGAAAGTGAGAGTGACCGACGTATGTTGTGCGACAGTGACGGCCTTATTACTCAATTGTGCGCTGATCACAGTTGATAGATATTGGATCATATCCAAGTGCCGCTATATAGAGGTAAGTATGTTTTCTAATTGATTTCCTTGCTTTTGTAGGCATTTTGTTTTTTTTTTTTAGGTAAGCAATCATCTTTTATTTCCTTGCAGAAAATGGAAGTAGTAGGAATAGAAGATTCTTCGGAGCACCGACCACTAGCATACTAGCACAGCGCCTTCCCTTGGACCAAGTCACTTGACTTCGGTTTGCAGATGATACCAACTATACAATTTTAAATATTCGCGGAGCGCAACACGTCCGTTCACCACGAAAAATTCACATTGACTCTATTCACTATTTTGCATGTCATCCTTGCGCAGGATCTGTGCTAATCTTCTCTGTATCGTTCCAATTTTAGTATATACAGAACGTCGAAGCAAGAACAGATCAAGAAGTAACTTCGGAAGATCTTTATGAACAAATTTACCTAATACATTGACATTAAATGAGTTTATCCTTGCAAAAAACGATCGATAAGTTGGTTTTTGGATCAATTTTGCGCATCCATTGCCAATGTCAGTTGTTAGTTGTCCTTTGTTAGCGATTGTTAAACATATGTCCATTGAGGAAACCACTGCGGCTATGGACAATATCTTAGATCTAACTCCACTTCATAACGCCATCTTCAATCTGATGAAAGCAACATTGCTGTCACTCCCATGGGAGATACGTTAAATTCATTTGACTGAAATGGGATCGGCGAAGACCTGCCCCTACTTGCGCTCACCATAGATAGCGGGATTTATGACATTATGATGTTACTATGAGACCCTTGTCAAGAATTCAAGTTTTTTCCATACGGAGAAATGCGCCATAAACCGATGTGCTTCACTTCAACGTAGAAAGAGGCTATAAAAACAAAAACATAGCAGCGATGCAGCCTTACGAGCTTTATCCTCATATAGCCGAAGCTGATCAGATGCGCTGGCCTCTTGTAATAGAGTCTCATTACTCTGGGTGCCGGGTCATGCCAAGATTTACGGAAACAAGAAGCTGACAAAATAGCTAAGAAAGTGGCTGCCAGCGATATGACCATATGTTATATAGGCATAGGCACCCACACAGATAGAAAATAACTTCGGAACACTGAAATAAAACTTAGAAACAAACGCTGGGTTAACTAATCAAGACCCAAAAAAGCGAAGGCTATTCTTGGTGGTTACAACCAAAAGTGATTTAAGGTCCAAATATTTTTAAATACAAACAAACTGGGAATCCTCAAAGGTTTTCACTCAGGTCACTGTAAACTAAAGAAGCATATGTTAAATAATTAAATGTGTGATAGGATATTTTAATAACAAATAATAAATATTATTTTCTTATGTTGTTTAAAATACCCGATAAATAAAAATATGGATTATTTTTATTATTTAATGAAATGTTTTATTAGACCGTATGCCTGGTTTTGAGTTCTGAACTCTTGAGTTTGTGGATGAGTAATTAAATTTATAAACAACCTTTTTATGGATTTAGTAGATGGCGAATACATGGAGAATGTTAACGTTGTGTAAACTGTTTTCAATAAGAATCATTATTATTGCAGCGACGGAAATTCGGTGCGAAAGTATCGTCTTACTGACCAACAGGAAATCAATAAGTATGATGCAAGAAGTGCATACATACGACCGAAGTTTTCCAGACGCTTATATAGCAAAATTACAAGAGTGTAATATTGGGATTTCAAGAAGTGGAATCATGGGATTGGTATTGTTCAATTTTAGTTGCTTTTGTTGCATCTGTAACTCGCTCACCTTCCGATGGAGACTCCGGTGTGGTCAATGATTTTCTGGTAACGTACATATTCTTTCGATTAAAACTAAATATTATGAAAATTACCTTTAAAAGTGCAAGATTTATTATAATTTAGAGATAGTTAAAGACAGATAGTTAAAATTTTTTTGTGTCTATCATCTCGTTTACTGTTTTCCTTGTTTAATTAAATGGTTTGATTGCTAGTTATTACGTGTTTTCCTTATCCATTACGTAAGTTCTGTAAATATATACCTTCTTAGATGGTATTACAATGTGGTCATATATTTTTGTTAATTAATTTGTAAATGCCATATTTCCTAAACAAATTTTACAATTATCAAATTTAATAAGATTAGTTTTGAAAAGTCAAAATATTATTTCAAAATTTTTTCCAATTAGTAGGCCTTCTGTTACTTCGTTTATAATTTTATTTTTATTTTCATTAGTGAAATTTGCCATCGGCGTTTTGATGTTTTTGGATTTTTTCGGATATCCAATCGTCTGTAATTTTAAGTAGGTTTTCTTCAAAATATTTTGAACTGAAGCTTTTTTAACGAGGTGTAAGTCCAAAAAAAAACGTGACTGAAATCAAAGGCATAATGCTTCAAGGACGAAGTGTGGAGACACTTCGTAGAGAATGATTGCTTATGCATGAGTAAGAGAGAGATAAAAAATGCTTTACTGATTGTACTGATTCGTGAGCGAATATAAAATTTACTCATCTATGAAATAGGAAGCAAACTAACGAGAGAGTAGATTTCGGTCAGATAAAATTACATACGGCATACGTATACACACATATTGCTGTGTAATACTTTTTGATCGTTGCCTTGCTTAGCTGCTGCTAACGGAGGTGGAAACATTAAAATATTCCGAGACAGATTTTATATGAATGTAGTTGTTGCTGTGCACATTGTGACAGTACGCTAATAATATGAGTGACCACTGATATGTTTACTGGTAATGATTTCTCTAATTTTTATTGCCGATGTTGTGTACTACTGTGCACCGGTGACAATAGAGTGCCATAGTGAATTGCTTTGTTTCTTTCTTACTTCATATATATTATACATGGTAACTATGTATGGGTGATATGAGTCTTCGTCATTTACCATAGATTTGAATTTTAGTGAAATGAACAGTAAAGCTTGTAACATTTTTACCTCACACATACAATCGAGACCATCTTGTACACCATATTAGTTGTTGTATAGAACATATTTTTTTATTGTATTGCTGTAGAAAGCTCTTTGCTTTGCATTAATTTATTTTTTTATTTTGGCGTTTAATAATATCTATAAGCTGGACTATAGGCTGAAATCCGGCCCAGTATTTTTGCCCCAGTATTTGTCCCAACATTCAGCCGAAATTTTCACCCGAAATAATCAAAAAATATTTCATAATACGTTTTAAGCAGCGTGTTGCAAGCATGCGCTGTAGCGCAATCGGTCAGGCGATGGTGAGTTTTTTCTAATTTCTACACATTGCCTGGTCGGTGGTTCGAAACATGCTGTCGGAAAAAATCTTTTTTTTTTTTAAGATTTTTTAATAATATTCCTTGTATTAATTTATTTACCTATTAGTATATATTCATATACATTTCTCAATAACATTAAAAAATGTTCCTATGTTTTTACCCCGAAGGGGAAAATTGTACTTTTTTTCCATTACAGCATGCATTACAGAGAACACACACTTTTCTATTGATATGAATGTTCTTATGAAAATAAGTGCGAGGAGGAAACAATATTATTCGGTTTTTTTCGGCTTTTTATTCAGCAAACAACGAAACGTTTTAAAAACATAAGTTGTAATGTAATAGCCAACATAATACTTGTATGGCGAACATAATACTAACATACTTACTTGCATTGTTCACAAGAGAGGCAAAATGTAGAATTCTTTCTATTGTATAGGAAATCAAACGGTCGTAACCGATAAATTAACCAACTTACGAAGAGGAAGAAGTAAAGCGCTAGCACAGTACTTTAAAACACATGCTAGCACAGTACTTTAAAACAATAGCACTTATTACTATCGTAGGGGCTACTTTTGCTTTAGAAGATTCAGAACATTTGTACTCCTCAAAAGATTTTTCATAAGCTTCTAGCTTTTCACCTAGCCTTTTATAATCCTTAACTATATAGATATATATATAGAATAAACTTAGATATAAATAAAAAATAAAATGAAATAGAGAAAATTTTTAAATGTTCAAAATTAACTGAAGGATTTGATAGGAACCAGGAGCCAAAAAGTATGCAATTAAAATTGAATAAAGCAGAAGAAAGTACTAAATAAGGAAAGTGAACGTCCGAATGAAAAAATTGAAACAGTCACTCACTATGCAACAATTACACCAGAGAATATATATAATAATAAGACGCATGACCCCGTTGAAAATTTGATTGATTTGATTGTAGTTGTTGGGCTAGCCGAATGCTTACATTTGTTGTTGCGCTTGTTTCCTTTTCGGTAGTTGTCATGTTTGTGTATGTGTGTGGTGATTGTCTCCATATACAAAGCATTTTTTGTGGCGATTGACATTTTTTAGACGTTTCGTTTATGAAGCTACCGTCGAAACTCGATAATCCGAAATATGATTGCAGGCCCAATTTGGACTATCCAATATTTAGGATTTCTGAATTGTTATATTATATGCAACTTTATTAAAGAAAATTACAAGGGTCAATGAAAAAATAATAATTAATTTATAAGTTGTATATATATTAAACATATAAATATTTCCGTTAAAACTATATAAATCTACTGAAGACATAAGGAGAACATGTAATTCGGATTACTGTATTTTCAGATCAGCGATTAGTCGGATTATCGAGTTTCGACTGTAGTTCATTTTCTCGCTTTTTATGAAATATTAGCTCTTCTTCTTCATTTTTACATGCATTTAAATTCTCAAAGCTGCTTCTTAGCCACAGTGGCCACAGCGAATTATGAGAAATTATAGCAGTTTGCCTTCCAACACACGCTTCCCGCCGCTGCCTGATTTTGTCATTTCAATTTGGCATGCAGTTTAGATACATATATTCTCTGATTACACTATAATCGCGAAAAAAACAGGTGTTCGCTGTTTGTTTACAAAAACAAAACAATGCAAAGCGCCAAAATTACAAAATTAATCACAAAGACATTTAATGTTTATAAAATGATTTCACCAGAGAGCACCGAATAATTCTAATGCCACCACAGAGAATTATAAGAAATGCACTATTGATAACGCACAATTTAGTAAGAAAACACAAGTTAATATGTTGTTACCAAATAAAAACAGCGGAGCGCAAACTAAGCACGACTAGTACAATACACAGCGAAAAACTAGTTATTTAGAATGCATTCACAATCATCAATTGTAGAAACACACCTCAAGGCAACGACAGCGAGACCATATCGAATGATCCAGCAAAATCAACGAAAAAACATGCGACAACAAAAACGCTACATTTACACGGTACTTAAACACTGTAGATTTACAAATATTTGTATCGCATTTCAGTTATCAAAAGCATCTCATAACATTAATAACACAAAAATGAAATAAATTAATAACTTATTATTATTATTATTTGCGGGTCTGGAAATTATGCACTGCGACCTAACTAAGTCTATTGTACTTCCCGTTGACTCTAGTAACTAGAGAACCTCCATAAGTCCTATATCTTGCAGAATGGCAAGGATACTTAGGGGGTTAAGTGCCAGGAGAAGCCCGACCGTCTCTTGGTGCCCCAAGTGACGAGTTCTTCGCCTTGACAACGTATCACAATCTGATAGGATATGTATTGGCGTTTCCGCCAATGTGTCGCAGAAGCCACATGTATCGGTATCAAAAATACCGAGGTTGAACATGTGCTTCCGTAGTCTGCAACGACCAGAGAGGAAGCCTGTGAGTATTCTCAGTTTGTTCCAATTTAAGAATTTTATAGTCTTAAATTTTTTTTGGTTATAAGCACCAAGCATAGTTTTTGCTTGATTGAGACTTAATTTGTATACCCAGAGTTTGTTCCTGAGTTTAACGTAAAGGTATCGGAGATATTCTCTGTCTGTGTGAGCGCCAATGACTAAACAGGGTTCTGGTCCTATCATTGCATTGGCTGCTCCTTTCCTAGCTAGTTTGTCAGCTTCTTCGTTTCCTTGGATGTTGGCATGGCCTGGTACCCAGAGGAGGTCAACGTCTCAAGGGCATTTTTGGTTTCTATGACCAGCTTTGACGAACATGTGATGGCTCTGCATTGTCAGTGAGGACAGAATCCGCGCTCCTATCCATTTTCACGGTCTGGGACGTGACTGCATGACTTGGTGCAGGACCTGCATCTCTCACTGCAGCTGAGTCATTTGTAATGCTGGATGGTTTCCCGGCCTTGTCGAGTTTCTTCGACGCACCTTGGCAGTGTTGATCATGTTGGCCTGCTTAGAGCCAGGTGCTCTAGCTGTCTGCCACTGGCAGTCGATGAGAGGCGTACCTCATCGAGATGGTTTCGCTTGAACTGGTCCGCGAGTTGGGTCGCGGGGATATCCCGCGTGATAGAAATATTGGGTGTCTTATTCATAGTTCCCACGAGTGGCGGAAAATTGTATGGTCCATCTGTGCAGAGATCCGTAGTACACATATAAGGCTAATTAGAATAGTTTGTGACGAACACAAATAATGTGTTGTCACATTATTAATAAATACAAACGCAAAGGTCAGCTACAACAAAAGTTATAATTCGCAAGTGCGAAGTCAGAGAAGTAACACACGGCATGACGTCAGCTATTTTTCACTTCACCGCCTTATAATTCACAATCGGTTCATGTGAAAATTACATGAAGCTAGGAACCAAACAGGAGCAAAGTATCGCTTGACTGACCAAGTCATCTGTGAAACACGGTGTGTCGAACGGAAGGTAAGCTATTTGGGAAAGCTACCAGTGATCGGACGCGGTGAAGAGAGGGGTTGACCGGCGGGTCATACTGTATAACGTTCTGGGCATAGTTATAAGCATAAAGTCGTTGAAAACGAGGAGAACCTCTGCCAACGCAACTCTTAAGCATAAAGTCGTTGAAAACGAGGAGAACCTCTGCCAACGCAACTCTTAAGCACAAAGTCGTTGAAAACGAGGAGAACCTCTGCCAACGCAACTCTTAAAGCAAAAGTCGCTGAAAACGAGGAGAACCTCTGCCAGCGCAACAATTAAGCCGAAAGTCGTTGAAAACGAGGAGAACCTCTGACAACGCACCTGTCGAACACAAAGTCGCCGAACACGAGGAGTTCCTCTGACGGCGCGATCATACTTAAGCGCCAGACAAGGTCATACTTGGTCTAGGCTAAACTATGCTCACCCAATAGGTAGGCGATAACCTAATTTCAGCTCACCGTCCAGGAATGCTGACCAGACATAGACGCCCGCAACGAGGGGCACATCCACGCAACTAGGGGTACATCCACGCCCACACACAGAAGCCCGCAACGAGGGGCACACACACGCTCACACGCAGGAACACAGCACGAGGGTCACGAGGACCACCTTAAGTTAAGATATCAAGTAGTCAAACAATAAAGAAAGGCCGCGAAGGCATTATTCTTTAATAAATATCGATATATATAAGGCCAGTAGGATTTAGACACACGAATCAAAGAAAATAAATAAAGTAGAATTAATTATAAAACCACCATCAAGTATTTTATTTTGCACGGAATAGCACTGACTCAACACCTTAGCGGAAATTACAAATTTCTGTACGAACCCAGGATTCCGATGAGCATACCTCAGCGAAAACGAGTTCGTTACAGTGGCGCCCGAGCAAATTTGGACAAGGTGGTCAGTTGCTAACGTGTAAGATAATGGAGGATCAGGATCAACTAAGGAATAATATAGAGAAAGTGCACGGTTGGAACTTCGAGTACGATGGAAATAGTAACCCAATAGAATTCACAGATATAATGGAAGAAGCAGCAACATGTACAAGAATACCAAAAAATCACATGGTACGAGCGATGCCATTTATTTTACAAGGAGGTGCACTCAAATGGTGGCTAACAAGAGAACCAAGACCACAGGAGTGGGAAACATTTAAAAAGGCGTTATTAGCCCATTTCCTCCCAAGGAACTACCATGAGCAATTAAAAAAGGAAATAGAAAACCGAAGACAACAACCGTCGGAAAACATAAAAACTTTCATATTAGAAATGCAACATCTAATGAAGTACACACAGTTTTCACAGATACAGAAGTTGGATCAGATATACCAGAACTCAAGATTACAAGTACAATTATACGTGAAAAGATCGGAATTCGACACAATTGACGAATTTCAGAAAATAGCAGAAGACTTAGAGATGTTGGAGCAACGAGAACAGTGGACTGGCTTACGGAATTTGGATGGCGTAGCAACCATACACAGGATTGGTAGGCTGGAGGTATTGGGACCAGCAAAATCAATCAGCAAGAACAAGATTTTCACTAGTAACGACAGCTGTGGTAGTACCAACCGACCAGTGGACAAGGATACTATACCAGATAATACGTCACTAGTTCAAAAAAAAGACAATGAGCTGTTTCCTATTCAAAGTAGCAGTGCGACTATAGTTGACTATACTGCCATTAATAAGGGTTCAGAGAGTCATATCAACAGAGATAACAATAACATGGGAAAAGTTAAAGCAGAGTCATCAAACAACAAAGAGAAAACAATGCAAACGTCGATGCAGAAAGATATTTCACAAGTGATATCTGTCACAAAATAAAAACGAAGTTATGAAGCACCTTACTATTGGAAACAGTAGCACTATTAATACTGGAGTTGGACATATTGCTAGCAAAAGCGAGAGCCATAAAAAAGTGATTTCAGAACCACTAATATTGAACAGGCAACGAAAGGTAGCATCATCCCGTAGTCCGCCTACACCAAATAAACACAACAAGAAAAAAGAAGGAACAAACAATAAGAAACAAGAAGTAACAAGCAACAAGAAACCGGAACGAATAAACAAAAAGTCAGGAATACGAAATAACAACACGCAGCATATAAGAGCATTATACAACATAAAGCTTAATACGCAAGGTGAGATCAGACAGAGCCCTATTCATAGAACACATGCCAGGCCGGCGAGGAAAAGACTTAAACTAGACAAATTTGGTAACAGGAAACCGACACAAACGGCACGAGTCAAATGATGGAAAAGGGGTATTTTGAAAGGAGGGGGGAGTGTGACGAACACATATAATGTGTTGTCACATTATTAATAAATACAAACACAAAGGTCAGTTACAACAGAAGTTACAATTCGCAAACGCGAAGTCAGAAAAGTAGCACACGGCATGACGTCAGCTATTTTTCACTTCACCGCCTTATAATTCACAATCGGTTCATGTGAAAATTACATGAAGCTAGAACACAGGAGCAAAGTATCGCTTGACTGACCAAGTCATCTGTGAAACACGGTGTGTCGAACGGAAGGTAAGCTATTTGGGAAAGCTACCAGTGATCAGACGCGGTGAAGAGAGGGGTTGACCGGCGGGTCATACTGTATAACGTTCTGGGCATAGTTATAAGCATAAAGTCGTTGAAAACGAGGAGAACCTCTGCCAACGCAACTCTTAAGCATAAAGTCGTTGAAAACGAGGAGAACCTCTGCCAACGCAACTCTTAAGCACAAAGTCGTTGAAAACGAGGAGAACCTCTGCCAACGCAACTCTTAAAGCAAAAGTCGCTGAAAACGAGGAGAACCTCTGCCAGCGCAACAATTAAGCCGAAAGTCGTTGAAAACGAGGAGAACCTCTGACAACGCACCTGTTGAACACAAAGTCGCCGAACACGAGGAGTTCCTCTGACGGCGCGATCATACTTAAGCGTCAGACAAGGTCATACTTGGTCTAGGCTAAACTATGCTCACCCAATAGGTAGGCGATAACCTAATTTCAGCTCACCGTCCAGGAATGCTGACCAGACATAGACGCCCGCAACGAGGGGCACATCCACGCAACTAGGGGTACATCCACGCCCACACACAGAAGCCCGCAACGAGGGGCACACACACGCTCTCACGCAGGAACACAGCACGAGGGTCACGAGGACCACCTTAAGTTAAGATATCAAGTAGTCAAACAATAAAGAAAGGCCGCGAAGGCATTATTCTTTAATAAATATCGAAATATATAAGGCCAGTAGGATTTAGACACACGAATCAAAAAAAATAAATAAAGTAGAATTAATTATAAAACCACCATCAAGTATTTTATTTTGCACGGAATAGCACTGACTCAACACCTTAGCGGAAATTACAAATTTCTGTACGAACCCAGGATTCCGATGAGCATACCTCAGCGAAAACGAGTTCGTTACAGTGGCGCCCGAGCAAATTTGGACAAGGTGGTCAGTTGCTAACGTGTAAGATAATGGAGGATCAGGATCAACTAAAGAATAATATAGAGAAAGTGCACGGTTGGAACTTCGAGTACGATGGAAATAGTAACCCAATAGAATTCACAGATATAATGGAAGAAGCAGCAACATGTACAAGAATACCAAAAAATCACATGGTACGAGCGATGCCATTTATTTTACAAGGAGGTGCACTCAAATGGTGGCTAACAAGAGAACCAAGACCACAGGAGTGGGAAACATTTAAAAAGGCGTTATTAGCCCATTTCCTCCCAAGGAACTACCATGAGCAATTAAAAAAGGAAATAGAAAACCGAAGACAACAACCGTCGGAAAACATAAAAACTTTCATATTAGAAATGCAACATCTAATGAAGTACACACAGTTTTCACAGATACAGAAGTTGGATCAGATATACCAGAACTCAAGATTACAAGTACAATTATACGTGAAAAGATCGGAATTCGACACAATTGACGAATTTCAGAAAATAGCAGAAGACTTAGAGATGTTGGAGCAACGAGAACAGTGGACTGGCTTACGGAATTTGGATGGCGTAGCAACCATACACAGGATTGGTAGGCTGGAGGTATTGGGACCAGCAAAATCAATCAGCAAGAACAAGATTTTCACTAGTAACGACAGCTGTGGTAGTACCAACCGACCAGTGGACAAGGATACTATACCAGATAATACGTCACTAGTTCAAAAAAAAGACAATGAGCTGTTTCCTATTCAAAGTAGCAGTGCGACTATAGTTGACTATACTGCCATTAATAAGGGTTCAGAGAGTCATATCAACAGAGATAACAATAACATGGGAAAAGTTAAAGCAGAGTCATCAAACAACAAAGAGAAAACAATGCAAACGTCGATGCAGAAAGATATTTCACAAGATAATCTGTCACAAAATAAAAACGAAGTTATGAAGCACCTTACTATTGGAAACAGTAGCACTATTAATACTGGAGTTGGACATATTGCTAGCAAAAGCGAGAGCCATAAAAAAGTGATTTCAGAACCACTAATATTGAACAGGCAACGAAAGGTAGCATCATCCCGTAGTCCGCCTACACCAAATAAACACAACAAGAAAAAAGAAGGAACAAACAATAAGAAACAAGAAGTAACAAGCAACAAGAAACCGGAACGAATAAACAAAAAGTCAGGAATACGAAATAACAACACGCAGCATATAAGAGCATTATACAACATAAAGCTTAATACGCAAGGTGAGATCAGACAGAGCCCTATTCATAGAACACATGCCAGGCCGGCGAGGAAAAGACTTAAACTAGACAAATTTGGTAACAGGAAACCGACACAAACGGCACGAGTCAAATGATGGAAAAGGGGTATTTTGAAAGGAGGGGGGAGTGTGACGAACACATATAATGTGTTGTCACATTATTAATAAATACAAACACAAAGGTCAGTTACAACAGAAGTTACAATTCGCAAACGCGAAGTCAGAAAAGTAGCACACGGCATGACGTCAGCTATTTTTCACTTCACCGCCTTATAATTCACAATCGGTTCATGTGAAAATTACATGAAGCTATGAACCAAACAGGAGCAAAGTATCGCTTGACTGACCAAGTCATCTGTGAAACACGGTGTGTCGAACGGAAGGTAAGCTATTTGGGAAAGCTACCAGTGATCAGACGCGGTGAAGAGAGGGGTTGACCGGCGGGTCATACTGTATAACGTTCTGGGCATAGTTATAAGCATAAAGTCGTTGAAAACGAGGAGAACCTCTGCCAACGCAACTCTTAAGCATAAAGTCGTTGAA
>JBAMBQ010001718.1:0-12276 GCA_037044495.1 Stegana nigrithorax | reverse complement strand
TAGGGGACCCGACAGACGTTTTCCTGTACACACGTCTCCAATTCGAAAATTTCAAACTTTTTTTAATAAGCTGGAGAAATCTGGACCGTTTTGATGAAAATTACTATTAAAAAGTTATTATAATATCTTACCTCATTACAGGTACATTTATCACAATTCGACCAATCGATAGCGTGTGAGTATGTGTATACTGTATGAGTGAAATGAAATCTAGAAGCTGTGTTGAATAAAAATGTTGAGTGGATTTAATTAAAGGTGAAAAAACATACACTCAAACTATTTCATAACATATATATTTTTTATTTACAAAAACTTAGTTTATCGTAATGCCATTGGATGTACAATATTTTTGGTTAATCCTTGAGGCGTATAAACAAATAAATTCGATGGTTTTCCAACTCTGGAACACGCAACATATAATTGACCGTGAGAGAAACACGGGTTTTCTAAATCTAAGCCACAAATTGTCATTGTTTGGCCTTGTGACTTATTTATAGTCATAGCATATGCCAAGCGGATTGGAAATTGTAAACGTTTGAATGGTATAGGTGAATCTGAAGGAATCATTGGGATCCGTGGTAGAAGTACAACTTCACCTTGAAATTTCCCACTCAAAATAGTGGCTTCAAGAATGTTGCCCATGATTTTTTTTATTACTAATCTCGTGCCATTACATAATTTCGGGGCATTTAAATTTCGAAGCAAAATTATAGGTGAACCAATTTTCAGTCGTAAATTATGTGGTGGCATTCCTGGTAAATCTAGTGAATTTAAAAACTCTACAGGATAGTTGACAACTTCGTCTGGATCAACAACAGTGTCAATTGATTTAAATGTAATTTCATTACCAGGCAATGACTGCTGTATTTTGAAATTGATGGCATCAACATCTAAATTTTTCGCGGCTAAAATAGCTCGCTCTCGTAGCCATTCATGATTAGTATAATTATTTCTCAAGTCTGGAAAAATACTTTCTATCAGCTCATCTTTGGTAGCCACCATGTTGCAAAAATTTTCTGGAAGTTGAATATATTGCGTATCTTCATACAATTGAATTTTACCGTTGCCAATATCTAACAATTGTTCAGCAAATCCGGACGCTAATGGATCATTTTGAAGTTGAACGCGCATATTAATAGTAAGGCATAACTTACTGACACTTCGCCATAGATAAGATTCTTTCAAGCATGCGTTTATTTCGTCTGCATATGTCGCACGTGGAATAACTGGTAATGTTTGTCTGAAATCGCCAGACAGCAACAATAGAGCACCACCGAAAAGCCTAGTATTACCTTTGATATCCTTCAGGGACCTGTCGAGAGCTTCAAGTGAATGCTTGTGGGCCATTGTGCATTCATCCCAGATGATAATTTTGCATTTTCTCAAAACTTCAGCCATGCCTGAATGCTTCTTTATGTTACACATTGCTTCGGGATTTGTATGGACATTCAAGGGTAATTTGAGTGCTGAATGTGCAGTCCGTCCACCATCAAGTAACGTTGCTGCAATGCCTGATGAAGCAATCGCCAAAGCAATATGATTTTGTGATCGAATGCGCGCAAGTATCAGTGAGATGAGAAATGTTTTACCAGTGCCACCTGGTGCGTCCAAAAAAAAGAATCCACCTTGTTGTGCTGCAATTGATACGTTAATTCGATCATATACATTTCGTTGCTCAGCAGTAAGCAATTGCTCATTATTAGCTACGAAAGTAGCCAAAGAAGTCTGATCGAACTGGCGTTCACGTTGAACATCGCTGTTGATGATATCTACTGCTGGTCGGTTCGGCGCTGGCATGCCGAAATGGATGAGCGGCATGTTCGAAATAAGAATGCAAATATCCTCAATCATTATTAATGACTCGTTATATATTTCTGCGGAGAATCCAATATCAAGATTTTGATTAGTAATTCTAATCCGATGCAAAATATCCTCACTCATTGAGTCTTTATACTTGTTCCACAGAGTAGATGCTTCAGACGGAAAACACATTGTTAATATTATTGAAAATAATTGCCGAATTTGTTGTGGAGATGAGCTCAGTGCTGCATCTGCAAGTGTGAGATCCCAATGGTTGTCATCCTCCAATAAATGTAACTCACGACACGCGTCGAAAAAAGTGTCGTATAAAGTACCATTGACTTTTCTTAAATATTGGAAGGATGTCGGTCCAGGAACGTTAACCAATAACAAACGCAAAAAGAAACATTCGCGTTGCTTAGGATGAACTGTATATAATCGACCTAAAGTATTTGTCATAAATATGTCGGCGAATCCTTGGACTGGAATTCCTCGTTTCCGTGGTTCCCAATTTTTTGATTGTTTATTCCATGTAAAAAATTTAGGAACATCAGCATACATCAATGTCTTCGCAAATTGACCAACAACATCTTGTCGACTACAAAGGTTGAAAAATTCAGTAAGAGTTGTTTTTGGAGCCGTTAAAGCTTGTTGTAGTACAGTCTGTTCTGTGAAGTAAACACGCTGCCCGTTTTCAAGATGCACAGCCAAATGTATAACAGCAGGATCCCTTTCATGTATAGGAAACGTAAAAATGCGCCAAATAGCTTCGTTGCTACTTATGTATCGACCCATTTGATAACGTGTTATTTCGTCATTGTCATTTACATTTTGAACAGCGAATATAGCTTTATCACTGCCCTTGTGAACATACTTACAAATGTATTTGATAGACTTCACCGAACTGCATAGTTCAACGTTTATGTGCGCTTTATAAGTTTTGCACAGCAATGGCGAATATGGAACTACCCAGCGATTATCAATATCTACTCTTACTCCATTTGACAGACGCAATTCATATGTTTGACCGCCATTGTCTAAGTCTCTACGCCGGTAAGATGGATAACCGTCAATATTGGTGATAGTATCTGTTTGACATGGTTTTGGAAAACGTTTTGTACATTTTCCATTGTCCATACATGGTGACATCATATTTAGAGTACCACATGGACCATGGATCATATTAGTAGTAACAATGTCAAACAATTCTTGATCAACATTCGGATCTGGAATTTCCGCTGAAATTATATTGTCAATTTCTTCTGAGCGTATTTTATTCACCAACCAAATCAAAATATGCGCATGAGGTAGACCTCGTTTTTGCCATTCAACAGAGTAAAGCCAACAACGTGTTTCACCAAATATCGAGTGATGTGTAATCAAATTTATCAAAGATTTCAATTTTTGTTTGAAGACACGTGCAGTGATATCATGGCGATGCATCGATGTTTGACCTGACAACAGCAAATTTTTAATTTCATCCCAGTTTGGATTACACGTAAATGTGATAAAAAGATCTGGTCGGCCGTATGCACGTACATAAGTCATTGCGTCTTGAATGTATTCTTGCATATGACGCGGACTACCAATGTACGATGATGGGAGGATATATGCAGTACCAATGTTGTTGATGTTATTTGTTGCATCTACGTTACCGATTATGGCATCACGCAAATGAATGTACTCCTCAGCACGAAGTTTTTTTTGATTAAATTTTATATATCGTAATCTCTCACTTTCGATTTTTACATACATATCAACAATGTACTGATGAAATAGTTGTCTGCATCGAAGAATGTTGTTGTCTTCGTTAGCACGAATCATCAACCGATATGCGTAGAAGTTCATAGCACTAACTTTCTTCATCAGTTCTTCGCCTGCAAATGAATAAATTTATGAGATAAACAGAAATTATTGATTAGAAAAAAAATGTAAGATAATCTATAAGTTGTACCTGTAGTTGGATTCCTTTGTTTAATATTTAAATGATATCCATCTTCTCCTTCCCAAAAAATCAACGGATACTGCAAAGCATCGTAAGAACGATGATTGTCTTGAATTATTTGCATCGTATTATCTCTGCGTTGTATGCGTATGTCTCGACGTTCACATGGGTCACCAGCCATAACTACTGCAACTTCATTAACAGTTGGAACATTATATGTGCCTGCGTGCTCTCCATAGGGCACTTTGTCTGCTTTAATGACAATGACGTAGTTGTCGTTTTGCAGTCTGTTAGAAAGAGTCTTAAACAATTGTACCAATTGGTTATGATTTTGCAAAAACGTTTCTAAAATGTCCACAATTTCTCGTTCCTCCATCTGCTCGATATGGTTGTAAGCGCACCGTGTATGTGATTGTTGCTCCTCATTTCCCATAAAATAAATTTGTAAAAATTTTGGATCGGCATCAGGCATTGGAAGCAATGAACCGATTTGATGGTACACTTGACCTTGAATCTTGAATGTAGATTCAAAATTCCGACCATCATCATGATGGACAATCTTTGTTGCTCCAAATGACGTCATTTGGAAGCATGAATTGAATTTACGAATTTTCCGCAAAAACAATTTTGATTGAGATGTGGTTCCAGATAAAAGTGTTTTTAAAGGCTCCGGTGGAATATTTAGTGGTGGCAGTGAAATTTTCCCAGATGCGCAACATAAACCAGCTGATTCACCTTTGTACTTGAAAGCATGACAATGTTGACACTCTTTGTCCATACTACCGATCGTGATCAATGGATGTGACGAATAGTTTATTTCAGGATCATATTCAAACGCGAGACGATTAAGTGATGCTCGTGCCAATACTCGATTATTCTGAACTCGCTGTTGGTCACGTTCTCTATGTGCGTTGGTCGCTTGTTGACGTGCCTCTCGTTGTCTTAAGGTATTAGCACGAAGACGTTGAGTGCGTTGCCCTGAATTTTCGTTTGCACGTGTACGTGCAACTTGATTTCTTAAATTTATATTGTCCGCCAATTGTTCTTCGACTGATCTATTTAATCGACGATCATGGACCGATTGCGCGTCCCGAGTACGTCGACCAATATTTTTTGCTCTTCCACGAAGGCGTGGCATTTTTCTGTAAAAATAAAAAACTGTTAAATAATACACAACGAATATGAGTTACTTACCGGAGATAAAATTTTAATTAATTAATTAAATAGATTTCTTGTACCAAATTTTTGATAAAAAACGTATAATATTATTTCTTTGCTTTTTTTATTTAATATTTCGAAGAATGAATAATTTTTAATAAAAACAATATTAAATATTATATATAAAAACTTCGTTATGAAATCCATGAACTCAATAAATTAATTTGTAGGTTAGGGTGGTTGTTATTGAAAGCACGTGTAAATTTAATAAAACAATTTATAAGAAATATACTCACTTCGATTCCACACAAAATTCGCAGAATGTATAGTTTTTCATGTACACTTCAAAACTCTTTGAACACTAATTACATTTTGATATAATAATATAATAATAATCACACTACTTAAAATCACACAATAATAACGCAAAAATACGAAATATTTATTTTAATTTGATCGCAGCACCAACTGTCGGGATAAATTAAAATTAAAATAGTGAACCCTGGCAGATGTTTCCCTGCCACAGAACGCTTTCTATGTTTCAAATTATTTGCAATTATTTGCATCATGGCAACACTGTCATCTCTGAGCGCATCCATCCATCCACAAAATTTCATTGAATCGGCTTCAGAGATTAGTGAATTCCAACATCGTAAGACTACAAATTTATATATTAAGCTATCGTGTGGGCCTGCTTTGTTATTTATGTAAATCTTTTATAGAAAATGGATTCCTTAAATGCAAAGTACTTCATAGCATTCCCTGCATAATTGCAACCAGCTAACATCACTTGTAAATTAAATTTGATAAAACTCTCATTAAATAAATGCAACGCCATCTACATTAGGCTTTTTTGATTTGTTTATAATTCCGTTACATTTTATCGCATGACAGTGAAATCCGACACAGAGGTGTATTTAATGGTATTGCAAAATCATGCGATAGGCTTTTTCTATATTAAGGTGACGATGAGAATTTTTTTTTAAATATGATTAAAACAATGTTCTGCGCTTTTAAGATAATAATTTAATATAGAAAACACAGAAAATGATCAAAACATCAATAGAAAAATGCAACTCTGATAGTTTTTTGCATGGCAACCCTGCTTGCAAATTACGCTCACCAAATTTAATACTCAATTTTTTGCAAACGAAAGAGCGTAGGCACAGTTTCCCGTGTGTGTTTATTGTAGTTTTTGTTGTTGTTGTTGTTGTTGTATTTGTACGAAATGCGTAAGCATTGATTACGAAATGGCTAAGCAGTAATTGAAGCCTTACTAATTAATCTAAAATTAATTAAAAAAACATTATCCAGTGGACCAAATTGTGAATCTAAACCATCCTCGAATCTCCCTGAATACACACAAAAAATTTCATCATAATCGGTCCAGTCGTTTAAGAGGAGTTTAACGACATACACACGGACAGTAGAAATATATATATTTTCTTTCTTTATATAAAAAGAATCAATCACTCTTATAACTCCAACCTAAATTCGGACTCTAGTGTTTTCTTTAATTTTTATTTTTACAAAGTTTCTTTTCTTTTTTTTTTTTTAAACACAATCGGATCACAAAAATAACTTTAAATAATAAAGCCACACTTACCCTGCTCGTCCGTCCTCCGAAAGCGCTTTCAATGAACGAAGAGCTATTTTTTTATTTGGGAAAAAAATTTAATAATTATGACAGGACAGTAGCTTAAAAAAAAAAAAAAAAAAAAAAAACGCAACACCGCCCTTAATATTTTTTCAAATTGACTTTTTTCCCCCTTTTTTTTTGGATATATATGTGCTGATATATACAAAAAAAAAAAAAATGTCGTGCGATTTATCACCGAGGTTATGGTCAAGGTTGCGGTTCCTTGCCTTATCCCGTGAGCGAATTGGCCGTACCGTAAATAATAGTGTTCACGGATTTACCGTACACTTTTACTCCACGTTTTGCCGCGTGATTACACAACTGTATTTATTTAATTTTAGGTCACGAGTCTTCACAGCGACCTTACCGCACAATCACCAACTAGAAAAAGAGACCCTTCAAGTCCACATTGCACTAATTATTCCCGACGCTGAGATGGTTTGATCGTGGTGAGAAATAATCACCACTCTCTCACTCGAGCTTTCTTCTGGATTAGTCTATAAATTTTTTTTCTTTTCTCTCCTTTTTCTCTCTGCAAGCAATCAACTTCATTAACTTTGCAGCTTTATTAATTAGCACAGCTTTTACCGCCATCTGTCTTTTATTTACCCTTTTTTTTATTTTCTATCCAATTCTACATATTTTTTTTTTTTTTGGGTGATAGTTTTAAAAAAAGAAAAAGGAACAAAGAAATATTTGTTGTAATATATATACAATGGCGTTGTTTCGTGTTTGTAATCGTTATATTCTAATCGGTATTATAAGGAGATATGGGTTATCTACTGGTCTTTTTCGTTGAAGCCGGCTGGTTTTCGTCAGTTCCTCTATTGGTAGGTTGTTCATGTCTTTGTTTGAGTGGGCTGCATTGGTTTTTTTTAACTTTCGCAGCGATTATGATTTCGCAATTATTCGTATGCGCGCACGTCTTTTTACTTAGACCGGGACTTTTCTAGTCTCCCGTAACGGATTATCTAGACAACGTTTTGATGCTGTGTAAAAAAAAACCGCTTTCGCCAGGTGCCTGTATTAGTTTTTGCACTATGCAGCTGCTATTGCCGCTGAGTTATATGTGTACATGGGCGGCGTGCTCCCCTTTCTGTACATGCTACTAGTTCAACATGTACACCTAAATACATACACACAAAAAAAAAAAAAAATTGTGCGTGCGACCTTCTTAAGCGCAGACAAAAAATTAGAAAAACCAAGATGCGCGATGTTGCCGCACCAATGTCGCCCGCCCTGCCTTCGGCCATTCCTGTGCCAATAAATACATTCAAATCCTTTGGAATGGCTCCTTCTTGTTACCTGTTAACTATGCCAGCCTATCACATTGCATACTTCTCAACAAATCATACTTTCAATCGATGGACGACAAAACAAAAAAAATCAATAACCCATCTCATGACAGCAAATAAATTAATCAAACGAAAAGAGATATGTTCGCGTAATAAAAAAAAAACGATTACGAATTATTGGGTAAATTTTATGAAAAAATAATAAAAATATACAAATATACATCGTGATAAAACTACTTGGGCAGATAAAAATATGATTCCTTACTACAAAACTTCTGCTCATGATTACAGAAAAATGACTAATATTACAAAAACTACTAATAAAAAACTGATAATATATAAATTGAATTAATTATAGAAAAAAAATTAACATAAAAAAAAATTTATAAAATAAAATTATATACAAACAATTTTACATTAAGAAATAAGGCAGAAAATATAAGTAAATTCTGCACAAAAAAACAGCGTAAATTTACAAATAAACAAGAGGCTTGCACGGGGTTAAAAAAAATAAAAACAATTACTGGCAATCATGCCCAAAAAACTAAAAGATGTCACGGCAGGCAAATGAATAGACCGATCACGACACCGTTTTGCCGGCGGCAACAAACGAGTTTTGCAAAATAAAGTTATCCGTGCGTGAAAGACACTCACAAAATTGGTCGATCAAAATAACAGACCAATACAAAATAATAAAAAAACTTTAAAAAATATATTACGCTTACCCCGATCCGCGTTTCCATGAGCTCGTTTTGCGCGAATGCTGCAAGGCTAAAAATAAAACATATAAAAAAATGATAAAAAACCGCTGGGCATAGGCAAACAAAAAAAATATATAATGGTGTCGCCAGTTGCCTGTATTTGTTTTTGCACTATGCAGCTGCGTGCTCGCCTTTCTGTACATGCTACTAGTTCAACATGTGCTCCTAAATACACACACATACACATGTGTATACGTAGAATGAATGTAGCTGTGTGCATCAATGCATACACACGAGTTACACGCGACCCTAGCCATCGACTGCTCTGTTCCCCCGAAATATTTTAGCTTGCACTGGAATCAGCCAATTAGATGGCGTTGATCCACATTGTTTCGAACAAAAAGGTTCGGTCATGCCGTCACAGTGTACACTACTAGCGTTGATCGAATACAACAAAATTTTATAATAGACACCAACGAAAAATTTGAAAGACAAAAAATTTAAATGCTTTTTACATCAGCAAGAATTACAGAACACATACACATTAATTAAAAAGTCTGTATTCTCTGCAATGCAAAGCAAATAGCTTTGTACAGCAAAAAAAATATGTTGTATACAACAAATAATGTAGTTTACAGGACAGTCTCGATGGTAGAATACCTTAAAATAGTACCATTTTCACATATATATGATTTAAAAATGTTACAGGCTTTACTGTTCATTTCCTTACATTAAACCAGTGGTCAATTACGAAGACTCATATCACCAATACATAGTTAATATGTATACTGTATATGAAGTAAGAAAGAAACAAAGCAATTCACTATTGCACTCTATTATCACCGGTGCACAGTAGTACAACATCGGCGATAAGAGTTATAGGAGTCATTACTAATAAACGTATTAGTGGTAACTCATATTACTGGCGTACTGTCACAATGTGCAGAGCAACAACAACATTCATATAAAATCTGTCTCGGAGTTTTTTAATGTTACCACCCTTATTATAAGCAGCAGCCAATCATCGATCTATTTCCCAGCAATAAAAAATTACTCAGAGCGCGCGCAATCAAAAGAACGTAAGCAGTGCTCATTTACTTCGAACTCATTCAGCCAAAAGAGCATATGCGAAGTTAATTTTTGTGAGTATGATTACAACAATTGCAATTTCTGTATTTGTTGTACATTTACGAAATCTATAAGCAGTGAAACGAAATATATAAGCAGTAATTATACTCTCATTTATTATCCGATTTAGTAACCGAGTCCCATTTATTAATAGTTATTCTGGAAGCAGAGACAAATCTAATAAATCAAAATACATAAAAATCGGTTCAGCCGTTCTTGACTTATAAATGATAGAACATTTAGCCGACTCCTTTTATATATATAGATAAAACAACTTTAAATTCGATACAGACACAAAAGAAAAAAAAGAAAAAAAAGATTTATAAACTAAAAATATTTTTCACAAATAAAAATAACCAAAAAAATTAATTGAAGAGATTCTTTTTTTTGTACTTAAATACTAATTAAATGGCAAAACTTAAAAAATATAAGAAAACACATAATGATAATACTAGTGTAAACGGTAATGCCAATAATGCGGATGCGCGATCAATGCAAATAAAGAAATACATTGATGTTTATGAAGTAAGCGAAATGGTTCAAAAAGAACAAAAGAAACTGCGACTGATATTTACTCGGTACTATTTGAACTCCCAAAAAAAAACTAATAAAAAAATAACGAATCAAAAATATGACTACTACGTTTGGCAAGAGTGTCACCCCGAAGTTTTTTCTCTTTGACACTCTCTTGGAATAAATTTGCCTATTTACCAAAAAAAATTAAATTTAATCACAGCTATGCAAATTCGTAACAAATTAAATTTTTCATTTACGCTATTTCCTACATGCCTATTTTCATCAAATAATCTCTTTCTTTTCACGTGTATTATTCTTGTTTCTTTCTTTATATAAAAAGAATCAATCACTCTTATAACTCCAACCTAAATTCGGACTCTAGTGTTTTCTTTAATTTTTATTTCTACAACGTTTCTTTTCTTTTTTTTTTTTTAAACACAATCGGATCGCAAAAATAACTTTAAATAATAAAGCCACACTTACCCTGCTCGTCCGTCCTCCGAAAGCGCTTTCAATGAACGAAGAGCTATTTTTTTATTTGGGAAAAAAATTAAATGATTATGGCAGGACAGTAGCTTAAAAAAAAAAAAAAAAAAAAAAAAACGCAACACCGACGTTAATATTTTTTCAAATTGACTTTTTTCCCCCTTTTTTTTGGATATATATGTATGCGTTTCTAACAAAACTCCTTTATTTTTCTTTTGCCACTTCTCACAGCTTTCTGAAACTATGACATTGTTTTCTAAATGCACCACAAAAAACCACAACTCTACACTCTCCACTCAATAATAACTATGTGCTCCGTCCAGCCTTCCTGGAGATTAACGGCTCCGTCTCTCCCTTTTTTTATGTGCTGATGAGTGCTAGATCCCTGGTCGGGCTTCCGATGAAATTCCAGCATTCGTCCTCCAAAGCGAATGTCCAAGCTCGGTGGTGGCGTTCTCCAGCGGGGGTGATTAAAAACATAACTGACTGGCGCCGCGTATGCGGCAAGCAACTGTGGCGCTATTCCAAACGTTGCGCTGACTTCGCAGCAACTACTGTGGTGCTGTTTTACTCAGTGGCGGTATCCAAAATGTTGCTCTGCATTTACGCATTGACGTCAATGATGATGCGTTTTTATACTTTTTCTTTTATTTATTTGCGCAGTAGTTGCTGTCCAGGTTATAGTAAGGAATATAACGCTGCGTATGGCAAAAAAAGTAAAATAAAACCAAAAAAAAAATGTCGTGCGATTTATCACCGAGGTTATGGTCAAGGTTGCGGTTCCTTGCCTTATCCCGTGAGCGAATTGGCCGTACCGTAATTATTAGTGTTCACGGATTTACCGTACACCGTTACTCCACGTTTTGCCGCGTGATTACACAACTGTATTTATTTAATTTTAGGTCACGAGTCTTCACAGCGACCTTACCGCACAATCACCAACTAGAAAAAGAAACCCTTCAAGTCCACATTGCACTAATTATTCCCGACGCTGAGATGCTTTGATCGTGGTGAGAAATAATCACCACTCTCTCACTCGAGCTTTCTTCTGGATTAGTCTATGAATTTTTTTCTTTTCTCTCCTTTTTCTCTCTGCAAGCAATCAACTTCATTAACTTTGCAGCTTTATTAATTAGCACAGCTTTTACCGCCATCTGTCTTTTATTTACCCTTTTTTTTATTTTCTATCCAATTCTACATATTTTTTTTTTTTTTGGGTGATAGTTTTAAAAAAAGAAAAAGGAACAAAGAAATATTTGTTGTAATATATATACAATGGCGTTGTTTCGTGTTTGTAATCGTTATATTCTAATCGGTATTATAAGGAGATAGGGGTTATCTACTGGTCTTTTTCGTTGAAGCCGGCTGGTTTTCGTCAGTTCCTCTATTGGTAGGTTGTTCATGTCTTTGTTTGAGTGGGCTGCATTGGTTTTTTTTAACTTTCGCAGCGATTATGATTTCGCAATTATTCGTATGCGCGCACGTCTTTTTACTTAGACCGGGACTTTTCTAGTCTCCCGTAACGGATTATCTAGACAACGTTTTGATGCTGTGTAAAAAAAAACAGGCGACAGCGGTGCCTGTATTAGTTTTTGCACTATGCAGCTG
>JBAMBQ010001715.1:0-10127 GCA_037044495.1 Stegana nigrithorax | reverse complement strand
ATTTTCCTCCGTTTTGCCCCCAACTCACTCTACTAATTTTTCGACCGTTTCTGTTTCCCCTTTTAAAACCAATTTTCCCACCTTTCCCACTATTTATCCACTATTTTTCCCCTTCTTTTTTTCTAGCATATTTTCACCCCTTCTTTTCTCCTCTTTAAAGCAAATTTTCCTACTTTTCCCTTCGTTTTTCCCCTATTTTCAATCCTATTTTTTCTCAAAAATTTTCGGTTCGTTCTTTTCCCCTTTTTATCCACTATTTATTCTCCCAATGTTTCACCCCTTCTTTTCCCCTCTTTAACGCTAATTTTCCCCTTTTTTCATCCGTTATTCTCCATACTATTTCTCCTAATTTTTTTATCACCAATTTTCCCCCTTTTTCTACATTTTCCCCTTATTTTTTACGAATTTTTTCTTCCTTTATTTCGCCCCTTCTTTTCCCCTCTTTAACTCTAATTTTCCCTCTTTTTCTTTCGTTTTTCCCCGATTTTTCCCCATACTTTTTCTATTATTTTCCGGCAATTTCTGTTTCCCATTTTATCACCAATTTTCCCCACTTTCCCACCATTTTTCCCTATTTTTTCCAATTTTTTCGCTCATTCTTTTCCCCTCTTTAACGCTATTTTTCACCCTTTTTCCATCGTTTTTCCCATATTTTTTCGCTTAATTTTTCGGTTCTATCTATTCCCATTTTTATCCCCTATTTTACTCCCTTGTTTTTTCTACCATTTTTTCGCCCTTCTTTTCTCCTTTTTGACGCAAATTTTCCTCCTTTTTCCTTCGTTTTTCCTTAATTTTTCCCCATACTTTTTCTCCTAATTTTCCGGTAATTTCTGTTTCCCATTTTATCACCAATTTTCCCCACTTTCCCACCATTTTTCCCTATTTTTTTTCAAATTTTTTCGCCCCATCTTTTTCCTTCTTTAACGCTAATTTTCCCCCTTTTTCTTATTTTTTCCCCTTATTTTTCCTCAATTTTTTTTCCATTTTTTCGCCCTTTTCTTCCCCTCTTTAACGTTAATTTTCACCATTTTTCCACCGATTTTCCTCCTACTTTTTCTCCTAATTTTTAGACCTTTTCTGCTTCCCTTTTTATCACCAATTTTCCCCCCTTTCCCAGTATTTATCACCTATTTTTTCCCTTCTCTTTTCTACCAATTTTTCGCCCCTTCTTTTCTCCTTTTTGACGCAAATTTTCCTCCTATTCCCTTCGATTTCCCCTATTTTCAATCCTTTAATTTCGCCTAATTTTTCGACCCTTTCTGTTTCTCCTTTTTATCACCAATTTTTCCCCTTATTCCACCTTTTTCCCCTTATATTCGTCCCTTCTTTTCACCTCTTTAACACAAATTTTCCTCCTTTTCCCTTCGATTTCCCCTTTTTTCAATCCTTTTATTTCGCCTAATTTTTCGGTTCTTTCAATTCCCCTTTTTATCCCCTATTTTTTCTCCCAATGTTTCACCCCTTCTTTTCCACTCTTTAACTCTAATTTTCCCCATTTTTCCTCCGTTTTTCCCACTTCTTTTCTGCTAATTTTTCGACTCCATCTGTTTCCTCTTTTTATTGCCAATTTTCCCCCTTTTTCCCCTTATTTCTCCCAATTTTTTCTTCCAGTTTTTTCGCCCCTTCTTTCCCCTCTTTAACTCTAAATTTCCCCCATTTTTTTTCGTTTTTCCCCTATTTTCAATCCTATTTTTTCGCCTAATTTTTCGGTTCTTTCTATTCCCATTTTTATCCACTATGGTTTCTTCTATTATTTCGCCCCTTCTTTTCCCCTCTTTAAATCTAATTTTCCCTCTTTTTCTTTCGTTTTTCCCCAATTTTTCCACAAACTTTTTCTCCTAATTTTCCGACCATTTCTGTTTCCCCTTTTATCAACAATTTTCCCCACTTTCCCAAAATTTTTCCCTATTTTTATAACATTTTTCCGACAATCCTTTTCCCCTCTTTAACGTTAATATTCACCATTTTTCCATCGATTTTCCAACTAGTTTTTCTTCTAATTTTTCGAACTTTTCTGTTTCCTCTTTTTATCGCCAATTTTCCCCCTTTTTCCCCTTATTTTTCCCCAATTTTTTCTTCCATTATTTCGCCCCTTCTTTTCCCCTCTTTTACTGTAATTTTCACCATTTTTCCTTCGATTTTCCCCTATTTTCAACCCTATTTTTTCGACCAATTTTTCGGTTCTTTCTATTCCCATTTTTATCCCCTATTTTACTCCCTTGTTTTTTCCACCATTTTTTCGCCTTTTTTTTCGCCTTTTTTTTTATAATTCATTTATTTTATTTACATTAACTTAAATACAAATACAAACAAAACAAATCATTACACATTGCACCTAGTTGACTTGCACTAACAAACAATTTTCTTATGGACAAATATGATTAATTGAATTCATTTACAAGTTATAAATAAATTATTAATTTAATTTAATTGACTAAGAGGTAATTATGTCGCAAGGCTTAGTTCGCTTTAAGCGACGTAAAAGCCCTTCTGTGAGGTTTAGCTTCGATGCTTCTAGATTTACGTGCGCTGTAAGGCGAGAGTTATGAGCCTTGGCCGCTATTTTTATCTGATCTGTAACCAATTCAATTCCAAGATCTCGGTGAAGATCGCTGTTTCGTATATACCACGGGGCATCTACAATGTTTCGTAGAACATTATTTTGGAATTGTTGGATCAATTGGATGTTGCTGCTGGATGTACAGCCCCAGAGTTGGGCACCATATGTCCAGACAGGTTGGAGGACTTGTTTGTAGACCATAAGTTTGTTTGATATCGATAACCTAGATCGCCGACCTAGGAGCCATTTCATAGTCTTGAATCTTAGGTTAAGTTCATCTCTTTTTTTGAGGACATGCTCCTTCCATCGTAATTTGGCATCCAGTGTCATGCCCAAGTATTTGGCGGTGTTAGCGTGAGGTATCTGTGTACCATCGATATAGAGTGGAAGGTATCGTATGGTTTTGTTGGTAAAATCAACGTGGACAGATTTTGTTTGGTTCAGCTTTATCTTCCATTTCGCAGCCCATAGTGCTACTCTATTGATTGCCTTTTGCAGGCATCTTGTGGATTCTTTTTCCGTTTTTCCCACAGCCAGAAGGGCCGTATCATCAGCGAATGTAGCGATTTTAACATCTTCATCTGAAGGGATATCGTGAGTGTATAGCAGGTATAATAACGGACCTAGAATACTACCCTGGGGTACTCCGGCTTGGATGAGTCTAAGGTTAGAGTAATAGTCTCCCTCTTTTACTCGAAAGTATCTTTCTTTAAGGTAGGATTGGATGATGCAGTAATATTCAGATGGCAATATAGATTCTATTTTAAACAGCAGGCCGTCGTGCCAAACTTTGTCGAAAGCTTGCGATACGTCTAGAAATACCGCTGAGCAGACATTTTTCTCTTCAAGTGATTCCTCGATGACATTTGTTATTCGGTGGATTTGGTCGATTGTTGAATGTTTTGTTCGAAAACCAAATTGATGGTGAGGTACAATACCTTTATTTTCTATTATTGGTGAAACCCGCTTAATAATGATTTTTTCGAAGATTTTGGACAGTAGCGGGAGTAAAGATATCGGTCGATATGAGGTAATCTCGTGAGCAGGTTTGCCTGGTTTTAGTATAGTGATAATATCAGAAACCTTCCAGATCGATGGTACGTGCTTCAGCTTTAGTGCAGCATTAATTAGTTGAGTTAGTTTCGATATGCTTACTAACGACAACTGGCGGAGTAGTTCTGTTGTAATCAGGTCGAATCCTGGTGCTTTTCTCAGTTTCAGGTCTTTGTTGATGATTTCTATTATCTCAAGCTCAGTTGTTGGTCGTAAGTGCGAACTTGTCGTTGTGTGAGAGTTGTTAGGGATAAGCCCATTAGACGCATTGTCTTGATCAAATACATGAGATAAATAGTCAGCAAGCACTTCAGCCTTTTCCTTGTCAGCTCTGGCCCAATTTCCATCGAGTTTCATTATTGGTGTTCGTTGAACTATCGGTCTTTTAAAGTTTTTCGTGCATTTCCATAAAGAGTAGTTCGTATTGCCGTCATAGGAAAGCCCATTTAATATGAGTTGAATTTATCGTTCTTGAATTTTCGAATTTCTGAGTTTATCCTATTGGTCAAGTAATTTATTTCGGACTTTATTAATGGAAACCTGGAGTATTGCCATTTTTTTCGAAGTTTGTTTTTTACGGAGATGAGGTATATAATTTCTCTTGGGTATTTTTGCCCGTTATGATTTCTGTTATTTTTCAGGACGGGGTGCTGTGCCAGGCGGCTTGTTGTACCGTCTGGGTAAAATACATCAACTCGTTTTCCAGCAGTTCTTCAGTTGTTATTTGTTTTGTAAGATTCAAGTTGTCATCAGTGATATGTCGGAATTTGTGCCAATTCGTCAATTTGTTACAGAGAAATGGAGCGGATTGCTTTTCAGTGGGCGATTCGGATATTGTAAGGTAAATGGGTGAATGGTCGGAATTGAGTTCCAAGCCTCCTTCGATCAGCGTTTTGTTTATGGGGACATGTTTAGCAATAAAGAAGTCAATTAGATCTGGAGTTTTTGTTACGTCGGTTGGCCAATAGGTCGGCTTTCCCGAAGAAAGGTATGAGCAACCGGATTCAGAAATGGCTTGCATTAATTCTCTGCCTTTGGAAGACGTGAGTCTTGAACCCCAATTTATGTGTTTGGCGTTAAAGTCTCCACCCATTATAAACCGGTGGGTATGCATTTCGATGAGCGCTTTATACTGGTTGCATTTAATCTGATGTCTTGGTGGACTGTAGACCGCTGTTAGTGATAGTTTATTAGGCATCTCTATTGTGACAGCAGCTGCTTGAAATTCTTCCGTGCACACTTTCCAGTCGGGGTAATGCTTTAATGTTTTCTTAATAAGAACGGCAGCTCCTCCGCGTGCACAATTGCTGGGATGAATAGTGTGATGAATATTGTAGTTTCTGAATTTTATGTAGGATTGGTTCGTGAAATGTGTTTCTGCTATAAGGCAAACATCCACGTTTTTTTGCGAGAGTACGATTTCCAATTCACGTTGGTGCTTGAGGAGCCCGTTGGCATTCCAGAGCATTATATTTAAGTTTCTAGGATTCATGATGTCCGGTTATAAGATTTTCAAGTTTCATTATACGCGTCTGAAGACTTGTATAAAATTTTTCTTGGTTGTTTAGTTTTGCCAGTATTTGTGCTAATATATCCTGTTCTACCATTTTTTGCGTATTTGTTTTATTGTTCATAATGGATGCATAGCTGGGCTTGTTATATATGACTGGTTTATTCGCAGTTGGTCGATCAGTTAGATTATTTTCTGGTAAGTTGGCCGTATTGATGGCCGCAGGTGATCCGTTCAGGTTAGGTTTACCAATTTTTTTATTTCTGATGATTTGCAACTGTTTAGCGACAGTGCAGCCTCTATAGTTTGCTGGGTGATTTTCCCCACAGTTATAGCACTTTGGTTGTTCGGTGCTTGGTTTTTGGCATTCTTTGGTTGGGTGTTTGCCCGCACACTTTACACATCTTGCAGGCTTTCCGCAGAAATTTTTAGTATGGCCAAATGATTGGCACTGCTTGCATTGGGGTATAAGCTTGGAGCGTCGGATTGGTTCGATGGTTACAATGCTTTTTAGAATTGCTTTAATATTGAATATCTTGTTTATATCTTCAGATGCTTCAAAGTTTAGCATGAACATATCTAATTGTTCTTTAGAGGCCCACGATAATTTTTTTGCGGCGCTTATTATTTTGAAACCTTGCTCCTTGAGATCGTTTACTATATGTGCAGGATCACATGTCTTGCTTAAATTTTTTGCCATTACTCTTATTGGCCTTAACTGTTTATTTTCATAGCTGTGCCATGGAGTTCCAGATGCATTAAGCGCTTTAGTTACGTTTCTGTAGTCATCAGTATTGAAAGTTGAAGCCTTAAAAACGCCATTGTTCAGTAACTTAACCGTAAAGTCGGCCTTTGCGTTTATTTTAAGGATATCACAAACTTGGCCATACAAAAGGTTGCCAGCAATAATTATTGGAGGGGGCCTTTTAGAGATTGGTGGCACCAGGGGTGCTGGTTTACTAGATGACAAAATCTGGATTTCAACTTGTTTAAGCGGCGAGTTGGCCTTTCGCTTTTTTGACTGATGTTTCCGCAGAATCCAATCAGTTTCGCGGGCTAACTCGTCTTCATCAGTATGGTAAGAAATGTCGCTTTCACTAGCTTTTGTATTTTTTGTGACGGTTTCAACAACTTCATTTTTAGTAGAATTATCTTTTTTAGTAATTAATTCGGCAATTTCTTTTTTTAGTGTCGCGCAAAGAGCGGCTAACTCTTGTACTTGTTCACTGAGAGCTTTGTTTGTTTTCGTTAGCTCCAGGATTGTAGCCTTATCATTCTGACCACCGCCTGGGGGTGGTGTGCGCGCGATGCTCATTGTTTAAATAATTTTAGTATAAGTTTGGGAAACCTTAAATGTCGATAGATGTCGCTAGATCGACAAAGGCACAGTGTTGATAAGTTGGGAGCCCTGTGAGGGTGACCGACGTATGGTGTGTGACAGAGACGGCCTTATTACCTCAGTTGAGCGTTGATCACAGCTGATAGATATTGGATCGTATCCAAATGCCGCTATATAGAGGTAAGTATGTTTTCTAATTGATTACCTTGTTTTTGTAGGCGATTTTTGTTTAGATAAGCAGTAATATTTTATTTCCTTGCAGAAGATGGAAGCAGTAGGAGTAGAAGATCCTCCGGAGCACCGACCACTAGCGTACTAGCACAGCGCCTTCCCTTAGACCAAGGTGAGTCACTTGACTTCGTTTTGTAGATGATGCTAACTATACAATTCTAGATATTCGCGAAACGCAACTCCACAAATGATGCAAACAGTTTTCTCTTTTTTGACGAAAGTTTTCCTCCTTTATCCTTCGTTTTTCCCCTATTTTCCCCATACTTTTTCTCCTAATTTTCCGGCCATTTCTGTTTCCCCTTTTATCACCAATGTTCCCCCCTTTCCCACTATTTATCACCAATTTTTCCCCCTTTCCAACAATTTTTCCCTATTTTTTTCCCATTTTTTCGCTCCTTCTTTTCCCCTCTTTAACGCTAATTTTCACCCTCTTTCCATCGTTTTTCCCATATTTTTTCGCTTAATTTTTCAGATCTATCTATTCCCATTTTTGTCCCCTATTTCACTCCCTTGTTTTTTCTACCATTTTTTCGCCTCTTCTTTTCTGCTTTTTGACCCAAATTTTCCTCCTTTTTCCTTCGTTTTTCCCTTACTTTTCCCCATATCCTTTTTATCCACTATTTATTCTCCCAATGTTTCACCCCTTCTTTTCCCCTCTTTAACACTAATTTTTCCGATTTTTCCTCCGTTTTTTCCGCCTAATTTTTCGACTCTTTTATTTTCTCCATTTTATCACCAATTTTCCCCCTTTTTCCACATTTTCCCCTCATTTTTCCCCAATTTTTTCTTCCATTATTTCGCCCCTTCCTTTCCCCTCTTTAACTCTAATTTTCCCTCTTTTTCTTCCGTTTTTCCCCAATTTTTCCACATACTTTTTCTCCTAATCTTCCGGCCATTTCTATTCCCTTTTTCATTCCCTATTTATTCTCCCAATGTTTCACCCTTCTTTTACCCTCTTTAACGCTAATTTTCCCCCTTTTTCCTTCTTTTTCCCCTCATTTTTCCCCAATTTTTTCTTCCATTATTTCGCCCATTCTTTTCCCCTCTTTAACTCTAATTTTCCCTCTTTTTCTTCCGTTTTTCCCCAATTTTTCCACATACTTTTTCTCCTACTTTTCCGGGCATTTCTGTTTCCCCTTTACTCGCCAATTTTCCCCCCTTTCCCACTATTTATCACCAATTTCCCCCCTTTCCCACTACTTATCCACTATTTTTCGCCTTCTTTTTTCTAGCATTTTTTCGCCCCTTCTTTTCACCTCTTTAACGCAAATTTTCCTCCTTTTCCCTTCGTTGTTCCCCTATTTTCAATCCTATTTTTTCTACTAATTTTTCGGTTCGTTCTATTCCCATTTTTATCCACTATTTATTCTCACAATGTTTCACCCCTTCTTTTCCCCTCTTTAACGCTAATTTTCCCGATTATTCCTCCGTTTTTCCCCCTACTTTTTCTCCTAATTTTTCGACCCTTTCTGTTTCTCCTTTTTATCACCAATTTTTCCCCTTATTCCACCTTTTTCCCCTTATATTCGTCCCTTCTTTTCACCTCTTTAACACAAATTTTCCTCCTTTTCCCTTCGATTTCCCCTTTTTTCAATCCTTTTATTTCGCCTAATTTTTCGGTTCTTCCTATTCCCCTTTTTATCCCCTTATTTTTCTGCCATTGTTTCGCCCCTTCTTTACCACACCTTAACGCAAATTTGTTCTAATTTTTCCTCAGTTTTTCCCCCTACTCTCTTTCCTAATTTTTCGACCCTTTCTGTTTCTCCTTTTTATCACAAATTTTCCCCCTTTTTCCCCTTATATTACTCCATTTTTTCTTCCATTTATTCTTCCCTTCTTTTCACCTCTTTAACACAAATTTTCCTCCTTTTCCCTTCGACTTCCCCTTTTTTCAATCCTTTTATTTCGCCTAATTTTTCGGTTCTTTCTATTCCCCTTTTTATCCCCTATTTTTTCTCATATTGTTTCGCCCCTTCTTTACCCCTCCTTATCGCTAATTTTTGCTAATTTTTCCTCAGTTTTTCCCCCTACTCTCTTTCCTAATTTTTCGACCCTTTCTGTTTCTCCTTTTTATCACAAATTTTCCCCCTTTTTCCCCTTATATTACACCATGTTTTCTTCCATTTATTCGTCCCTTCTTTTCACCTCTTTAACACAAATTTTCCTCCTTTTCCCTTCGACTTCCCCTTTTTTCAATCCTTTTATTTCGCCTAATTTTTCGTTTCTTCCTATACCGCTTTTTATCCCCTATTTATTCTAAAAATGTTTCACCCCTTCTGTTCACCACTTTAACGCTAATTTTCCCGATTTTTCCTCCGTTTTTCCCCCTGCTTTTTCACCTAATTTTTCGACACTTTCTGTTTCCACTCTTTATCGCCAATTTTCCCCCTTTTTTCCCTTATTTTTCTCCAATTTTTTCTTCCATTTTTTCGCCCCTTCTTTGCCCCTGATTAACACAAATTTTCCCAGTTTTTCTTTCGTTTTTCCCTTATTTTCCCCATACTTTTTCTATTAGTTTTCCGGCAATTTCTGTTTCCCCTTTTATCACCAATTTTCCTCCCGTTCCCAACATTTATCCCCTATTTTTTTCCCTTCTTTTTTCTCCCAATGTTTCGCTCCTTCTTTTCCCTTCTGTAACGCAAATTTTCCCCCTTTTTCTTCATTTTCCGCTTATTTTTCCTCAATTTTTTCTCCCATTGTTTCGCCCCTTCTTTACCCCTACTTAACGCTAATTTTTGCTAATTTTTCCTCAGTTTTTCCCCCTACTCTCTTTCCTAATTTTTCGACCCTTTCTGTTTCTCCTTTTTATCACAAATTTTCCCCCTTTTTCCCCTTATATTACACCATTTTTTCTTCCATTTATTCGTCCCTTCTTTTCACCTCTTTAACACAAATTTTCCTCCTTTTCCCTTCGACTTCCCCTTTTTTCAATCCTTTTATTTCGCCTAAGTTTTCGTTTCTTCCTATTCCGCTTTTTATCCCCTATTTATTCTAAAAATGTTTCACCCCTTCTGTTCCCCACTTTAACGCTAATTTTCCCGATTTTTCCTCCGTTTTTCCCCCTGCTTTTTCACCTAATTTTTCGACACTTTCAGTTTCCACTCTTTATCGCCAATTTTCCCCCTTTTTTCCCTTATTTTTCTCCAATTTTTTCTTCCATTTTTTCGCCCCTTCTTTGCCCCTGATTAACACAAATTTTCCCCCTTTTCTTTCGATTTTCCCCATACTTTTTCTCCCAATTTTCCAGTAATTTCTGTTTCCCCTTTTATCACCAATCTTCCCGCCGTTCCCAACATTTATCCCCTATTTTTTTCCCTTCTTTTTTCTCCCATTGTTTCGCCCCTTCTTTTCCCCTCTTTAACGCTAATTTTCCTCCTTTTTCCTTCGTTTTTCCCCGATTTTTCCACATACTTTTTCTCCTAATTTTCCGGCCA
>JBAMBQ010001714.1:0-20430 GCA_037044495.1 Stegana nigrithorax | reverse complement strand
CTAGTTTGATTGCGCTTTGGTTATCCAAGCACAACCGCGGTGTTGTCTGATCGCCGGACAGTTCAACCAGCAAGCGACGAACTCAGATAAGTTCCTTCACGCCTTCACATGCTGCGATGTACTTAGCTTCTGTTGTTGAAAGTGCTACAGTAGGCTGAATCTTCGACGACCACGATATTGGACCACCGCAGAACATTATGACATACCTTCCAGTTGAGCGTCTCGTAACCACATCTCCAGCGTAGTCTGAGTCACTGTAGCAAGTCAACGAAAGATCTTTAATGTTAGTAAATGATATTCCGTCACCAGATGTTTCCTTGAGATATTTAAGTATCCTTTTTACCGCAGTTATATGTTCCTTCTTGTAGTTGTCCAGAAAACGACTGACATATGATACTGCATAAGCCAAATCCGGTCTAGATACCATGGACAGAAACATCAGTGATCCCACTGCCTCACGATACGAATAGGATATTGTTTGGTCGCCTTCATTAACTTGAATAATGCCTTCAGCTGGCGTACTTACTGGCTTTGTATAAGCCATATCAAAACATTGTAGAATTTTCTCAGCATACATCTCTTGAGAGATATGAATATCATGCGAATGCCGAGTGACCTGCATACCAAGATAGTACAATGAATCACATACCTTTATTTCGAATTTTGATCTTAAATAAGCAACAATTTCTGTACGAACGTTGGTTGATCGTGCAGCAACAATTCCATCATCAATGTAGATTGGTAGTATCAATTTTTGCTCTTTAATGTTCCCAATGAAAACATATGGATCTGGATTGAAGTTTTCCAATAGTAGTATGAATTTTCGATTCCAACATCTGGATACTTGCTTTAGTCCATAAAGACGCTTATTCAACTTACAGACCTTCTCTGATCCGTACTCATTACCAGCAGGTTGATGCATAAAAATTTCCTCTTCAAGTTCACCATACAGAAAAGCTGTCTTGATATCGAATTGCTGTAGCGACAATCCAAATGCATTTGATAACGCAAAAATCATCCGAATTGATGTGAATTTCGCGACTGGACTGAATGTCTCCTCATAAGCAATTCTAAATTTTGGCGTGAAGTCACGTGCCACTAAGCGAGCCTTATACCTTTCAATTTCGCCTTTTTCGTTTTGTTTTACTTTGTACACCCATATGTTAGAAATAGCGGCTTTATTTTGCGGTAGATTTACTAAATCCCAAGTTCTGTTGGTATTAAGCGACTCCATCTCTTCGTGCAGGGCATGCCGCTATGCTCCGACTTATTCCATGCTATGCTTTGTTAACATATTCCAAGCCGTTGTCTGATCTTATGCACATCACCTTTTTTCCAGTTTCGGCTTCAACTCGATCAAAGTAATGTTCTAGCATAATGCTCACGTCAGCCTTTGACTTAATGCAGTATACTGTGCGATAGTTTGAAAAATCGTCTCTAAATAACAGCATATACCGCGCCCCTCCATACGACATTTCTTGCATGGGGCCACATAAATCTGTATGTATTAGCTAACCTGGAATACTTGCTCTGCTTGTGCTTGGACTAAATGGGCCACGATGCTGCTTACCCAAAACACAAGCTTCACAAAATGAATCGCTGCTGTTGAATGGTATATCCTGCAGTTGTAATATTTTCTTAGTGTCGTTCTTTTCTTGATGATACATTCGTTCATGCCAGAGCTGAAGTGACTCAGTTTTCTCAGCAATATTTGCTGCTGCCGAAATTGTTTTCGACTTCAGAAATGGTTAAAACAACTTGCTATTTCCTCTTTCACCTTGAAGCCAAACTTTACCAAGTTTTTCAAAACTGCACCTGTTTCCCTGTGCCTTAAGAGTATAGCCCTTGTCGAGGCAAGCGTTAGAAGAGAAAAGATTCAACTTTATATTTGGAACATTGGATACATTGGCTAAATACTTTGTATTCCACGCTTCACCGTCATATGCTTCCACTACAATGTTACCTTTGCCATACGACTACACAATCGACCCATCAGCAATTAAGAATTTTGGGTTCTGCTGTTTCTGGTAGTTTTCAAACCACTCCTTATGATACTCCCTTTTTGACCATATCTTTGGACTTACGGTCCTGTTTGGCCATATACGCTTCTTGCTTCGAATGTTGAACTCCCAGTCGAGCTTCCTCCATACATAGGCGCGAAGTCAACGTCTTCAATGTCCGTTGCTCCTTTGACGTCGCCTCCCACGAAAGCGAAGAAATGATTATATTGCTCCGGCAGAGTCATCAAAATTTTTGTCACAACCATATTCTCAGATATTTTCTCACCCAAGTCCTCCAACTGTTTAGCAATTTTCTGCAGTTTGGCAATGTGCATTGCTATGGTATCCTCGGAATCTTTTGTATACTGAAAAAATTGCTGTTGCAGTAAGTGAATTAGATGTCTCCGACTTCTGCTCATATACACTTTCCAAGGCTGAGTACATGTCTGTTATCACAATTGATGATGTGCATTAGCGGCTCCTCTCCTAATGAAATTACTAGCACCTTCTGTGCCTTGGCATCCTTTTCTGTGGATCATACTGGCAGAGTGACTTTTTAAAAGAATAAAGTTAAAGTTATCCTTTCATCCTAAAAAGAGCATTTTCTTTTCGACGTTCCTGGACTCCATGGCGATCCTGCCAAACAAAATAAATTGTGAAAAAGTGACACAATGATACTGGTAAAAAAAATATATATATATAAAGTAAATAAACAACATAAAACTATCTAAGTGGAAAATATATATACCGAAAACTGTAAAAGATGTGAGTGAAAAATACAGCTAACAATAAAAGAACAAATAATTAAAGCTGAAAGACAAAGCAAGAGAACGCGGTGACAAGGATATAGACTTAGGTGGTGATACAAAAAAAAAAGCCTAAATGTAAATAAAGACATATTGTGAAATGGCAGAAAAAAGTGAAACAACAAAATGCCTACTAAAATTACATTAAACGAAAATAGAGCAATTATATAATGCCAAAACAGGAAAAAAAAAGGCGGGAAATAAAAAAATACTAAAGGACAGAATCAGTCACCTTAAATATATCTTAAATACCGCACTAAAACCGCCAACTTTGGAAGATGGCAATAAGTTACAAGAGGTAACCTTATGTTACAAAACAACTGTAATACAGGGAGACGAATCAACAACAAAACTTGGACAATACAACATCAAATTAGAAGAACCGGCTTGTGTGATGACCAGCACCGGTACCGCTGACCTGCTACAAGGCCGTCAATTAAATAGCAGCTGCACATCTAACAACAAAAACAGCAGTGACAACAAACACGACACCAGCAAAGGACTAGGAAAAAATCAGCACCGGCATGAGGACTAGCGCCAAACAAAAGCTAAACAAAAGTTAAGATAAACTTAAAAATTAGACATAATCCTTAAAAATAAGTAAAAGCTAAACGGAAAAATTATAATAATGAATAGAGATTATTATTAGTTACAATTAAAGTAATTGATTCATGGTGCGTGATGTTTTTTTAAAATAAGCTTCGATTAATTTTTCCACCCAGTATCGATTAGTTTCCTCTTCTCGTTAAAAATCATTCGCATTCAAGGAATGTAATGAAATTAAAAATATTGCTGTAAAAATAAAAAGAACATTTGATAAATCATACAAATGTATAAATAAGGCAATTACGATTTCACCCATAACAAAAACATTAGTTGAATCATTCGATGAAATAAATGTGTTTAGTTCAGCCTGCTGCCGAAGATGCAGCTGATGAGTAGCTGTGATCTTTTTGTAGCTTTACTTTATTGAAAATTGCTCTGCGCTGCAATATATATATGCGCTCTTTAATTTTGTCGCCTATCGCCTAATTTGATATAATCCCTTTTACATTTGATTATTAATTCCTTCGTTAGTGGTGAGGCTAATTCGTGTCGTGTCAAATAAACCAAATTTATTTGAAAATATCATTTTTTATTTCGAGATGCTAATGAAAAAGCTCATTAGCTAACATAATTTTGGTAACCCCGACGTGATTAAACAAATAATTTATTTTGTTTTATTTCTGCACGGTTGATTGTATATATACATACAATTGAACTGTTATTCTCGCCTTCGCGTCCGCCGTTTGTTTCGCTGCGCCGGTTCAGCATTTCATTGTTGTTGTTTTTATAAGCCACCGGTAAACATACATTCGTTGCTTCGTGCATATTATTTTGTGCAAATAATATATAAAAATATAGTGGTAAAGCCGTGCAAAAACATTACATATTCGTATATTCATTGCTTCGTACACATTATTTTGTGCAAATAAAATATTAAAAAAAAGAAAGATATTGGTAAAGCCGTGTTTGAAACTACAACTGAAACTAAAATGGAAAATGATAATACAGTTGTTGTTCAAAGTGACAGAGCGCCGTTTTAAAGCGTAAGGCGCAATCAATTTTTGCGCATGCTGAAAACATTAAGGCTGCTCTAACAGCTGAAAGAATTAATATGATGAGTGAAGAAGAATTAAACTTGCGGTTGGAAATGACAAACAAAACAGAAGAGTCATTCACTCATAATTCCGTGGAGTAGTTAGAGTTTGACGAAATTGGGAGCCAATTGTGCGATGATTTCGAGGAATTAAGCCTTTCAATAAAATCCACTATTCTACGGGAAATCGGTAAGCGTAAAATTGCAAGTTTGCCATGCTCATAAATGCGCTCAGAGCTAGCTACTGAGCCTAGTTCTGTCTTAGCTCAAAGGAGGTCATGCTTGCCGGAACTCAAGCTTCCAAAATTTAGTGGCGGCTACAATGAGAACGCCGATTTTATCGTGCTGTTCAATATCATCAAAGACACTGAGCTGTCAGATATTGAAAAGTTGCAACACTTGAGGTCGTGCCTAAATGGGCCTGCCTTAGAAATCACATGGTCGCTCGAAATCAGCAATGCCAACTATCACGTGGCTTTGGAATTGCTCAATAATAGATTTAATAATAAGCGTCTAATTTTCCACATAACTGAGATTCTAGGGCTTTCAAAGATTGAGACTGTTTTTGCTGCTAAACTCCGTGCCATGTCTGATAAGCTCAACGCAAACTTGCGTGCTATGAAGAACATGGGCACACTCGATCAGATTGCCAGCTGCATCATCATACATAGCCTTCTACAAAGAGTCGACTGTATGACTAAGGCTGAATGGGAGGAGTCTGCGCCGTTGGATCAAATTCCCACTTGTGAGGAATTCTCTAAATTTATTGAGAAACGCTGTCAGAAGCTGGAGAACTCGGAGCATGCCGCTGCTGCATTTCAGGCAGCCATCAGGTTGAAAAAAGTAGAAATGTTACTCACTCAACTAGAAATTTTGTCGCTACTAACACATCAGCCAATGGTTGCGTGTTTTGCAATAACACAAACCACTCTGTATACTACGTGAAGCTAAGAGACTCGCTCTTTGCTTTAACTGTCTCAAACCTGGTCATCAGATGCGTAATTGTAGTTCTGGTTCTTGCAGAGCATGTGTTTCCAAGCATCACAGTCTTCTTCATTTTAACACACAACCCACCATGTCTCGTGCAGAGAATTCTCAGCCTGGAGAACAACAGCCACCTAATCTCGTTCAAACTGTTTCTAACACATTGTTGTCGTCGAAAGACCTTTCGTTGCAAGGCCCTTCATCTGCTTGTGCTTCTTTAATTGCCCAGAATCTCAGTTCCGAACATGTGTTGCTTGTCACTGCCGTTGTTAGTGTCAAAAATCGTTCCGGCGCATGGGTTCCCTGCCGTGCACTGCTCGATTCAGGATCGCAGTTGTATATTGACCCAGAAAGAAAACCACAACAACTGTTTCCGGACTTGGCGACGCCAGTTTTCGCTCGGAGGGATATATTGTAAATATCAGCTTCAAATCTAGAACTTCAGATTATGATGCTTCCATGTCGGCATTGGTTGCGCCTATCATAACGGACGATCAAGCTAATCTGACGCTAACCACGGAACAATGGAAGGTACTATCTAACATAAAATTGGCTGATCCGAGTTTCTACAAGCCCCAGAGGATTGACCTGCTGATCGGAGCCAATCTCTTTTTCGATCTTCTCTGTGTTGGCCAGATAAAATTAGCTGCTGGCCTTCCATTGGTGCAAAAAACCCGATTGGGGTGGATAGTTTCCGGTGGCGACTCGAGGCCTTACAAGGCAATATCACTCGTCGCTTAATCTACAGAGCATACAACGAGCGAACCTGAAATTTCTCTATATGACATTGTTCGGCAGTTTTGGGAAGTGGAAAGTTTTGGTGAATTCAGTTGCAAACATACCAAGGAAGAGCTTGATTGCGAAGCTCACTTCGAAGACAAATGTCACTCGGCTGCCTTCAGGTGAATATTCAGTTCGGTTGCCCACGAAGCAGAGTGTGAATCTTCTGGGGAATTCTTACCGGCAAGGCTATCATCGCTTTCTCAATTTGGAAAACAAGCTCGAACGTCGACCGCAGCTCAAGGCCCAGTATTCATCATTTGTTAATGAGTATTTGGAATTGAAGCATATGTCACTTGTGGGTTCAAACGCATATAGTCTATGCAGAGTTCTATTTACCACACCATTGCGTCCTAAAAGAAGATAGGCACCACTACCAAGCTGAGGGTGGTCTTTGATGGTTCCGCCAAATCTTCATCAGGACTACTCGCTGAATGAGCTACTAATGGCCGGACCAACTTTGCAACCAAAGCTGTTCAACACATTGCTACAATTTCGCACATTTCCAGTCGCCTTTACCGGCGACATCTGCAAAATGTATCGATGCATCCGAGTTAGTGACCCTGACAAGCTATTTACAGTGCATCCTTATGGCGTGGTTCACCTCAAGAACCAATTCAAGCATTTCGGCTCGATACCGTCACCTACGGCACAAAACCGGCCTCGTTTCTTTCCGTGCGAACCATGCATCAATTGGTAATTGATGAAAAATTCTGGTTCCCCATCGATTCTTAGATATTACTACGTGATTTTTATATAGACGACCTTATCACAGGCTGCAACTCGGCGGCTGAAGCATTGGAAATCATGCATTAAACTACTGACCTTCTCGAAAGGGTCATTTTAAGCTCAGGAAGTGGTGCTCGAATGATCCTGCTACAACAGATTCCAGATTCAGAAAAAGATTCATTCATCAAGTTTGAGGACGGTAGTGATATCACCAAGACGCTCGGTCTTGCTTGAAGTTAAACCTCAGATGTCCTGTTGTTTTCTTTCTCACCAATGCAATTTGTTTCAAAGTTAAGCCAGCGCTCTGTTTTGTCCACAACAGCACGTTTTTATGACCCCTTTGGTCTGACTTGCCTGGTGATAACAAAGGCAAAACTCTTTCTACAGAAAATCTGGAGAGAAAAACTTGATTGGGATGAGTGCCTACCAGCATCGCTGAATCCATTGTGGGTAAGTATGTCTGCTGACATAGGTTGCACTCCGAAGCTACAGTTTCCTCGATTAGCTATTTTGCCGAGCAGTGTTGTTCAAATTCATGGGTTCAGCGATGCCAGCATCGACGCTTATGGAGGCTGCATTTATGTAACGTCAATGTCACAAGGCCAGCGTATCTCCCATCTTTTATGTGCCAAGTCTCGAGTGGCACCACTAAAAACACTTACAATTCCTAAGTTTCAGCTGTGTGTTGCTGCCCTGCTGACCCAGCCCATTCGCGAAGTCCAGCAATTGAATCAGTTTTCATGCCCATATTATTGTTGGTCAGACTCAGCAGTAGTGCTGTCATGGCTTAGAGATGAACCGTCATGTTTTCAAAACTTCACTTCTAATCGCATTTCTCTAATTCAGGAACAAACTTTTGGCATAAGTTGCGCTCCGTAGAAACCTGAAAATACATCATTAATTTAATTCAAAACATATTGTGGTGACCTACTCTGCTTCGAGACAAGGCGCAGTGTTTTTGTGCTTGAGGTCGTCATTCCTGCGAGTCAATTACTAGCTTTTCTGCAACAAAATATAGAATACATTAGTAAAATCGCCTACAAAAACAAAAATAATCAAGGTAATATAAATATACTTACCACATAAAAGCGGCATTAAAGAACAGGCTCCTTGAGGCAGTTGGGCTTGAAGTCACTAAGTCCGTCCCTGTCGCACACCATCTGGCAGTCACCATACGGACCAACCCTGCCTACAGACCCATCGATCGGATATCGAAATACTAACCGGTCTTAATATTGTTTAACTAAAAACACCTTTATGTTAAACACAATTAAAATGGACACACAGTCTATGTAAGAAATCAGATTCATCAGGCAATACGCATGAAATCTCACCGAACGCATGGGATATCGAAAGAATCGTATTACTTCTCACTGACAAAATAAATTAACTGGAAAAGCTCTGCTGCAAGCTACAAGACGAAAATGATCAACTTAAAGCTGAGATATTTAAAAATAAAAATCCAATTAACAAAACCAACGTAAACATTGTTGACAATATAAGCCAACGAATGGAATATTTCACCGACGAAGACGAACTTATTAAAGAAACAGACAGCGCGAGGAAAAGCAAACAATTTAGTAAACGCAAGGCAAATTCTCCAGACAAATCCAGTAATCAAACTGAGTACTGCACCGATGCAGACGAACTTAATCAAAAAACGGATTGGATTCTTAAAAAAAAGAAACCCACCCAAGAAACGAAAATCAAATTCTTCACCTCCAAGCCAACAAAAAAACAATTACAAATTTAAACAAAAAACACTAAACCAAGTACCAACCAAGAATATAATAGTCAAAATACAAAAAAATTCAGAGCGCCTCCGCCAATCATGGTGCCTGATATACGTGACGACTACAACAAACTCTACAGAGACATCCAAACAGCATGTAAAGCTGAGTTTTCTCTGAAACTTATAAATAATGGGGTATACAAAATAACTACGAGAGACCCTCATGACTATCGCACTGGCATGCAAACAAAATAGACCGAGTTCAAGTTATAGTCAAAAAACTCCACCACTCATGCGATCCAAGCCTGATCCTAGAAGATCTGAAAAGTCAAAGATTCAAAGTAATAGGAGTCGACAAAAAACATAAGTGAAAGACAAAAGAGCCCCTAGAAATGCTTCAGCTTTCTTTTGACTGCTCAGATGATATAAAAAAAAAGTAATGTGACTCACCCATATAAGCACACTATTGAAATGAAACTGCAGCTCAAAATGTTAGGAATGAAGATTTAGTTACAATGTATATAAAGTAGGAAAGAAACGAAGCAGTTCACTATTGCACTCTATTGACACCGGTGCACAGTATTACAATATCGGCAATGAAAATTATAGAAATCATTGCTAGTAAACGTATTAGTGGTCACTCATATTACTGGCGTACCGTCACAATGTGCTCAACAACAACAACATTCATATAACAATGTTCTCTGGTTTCTGATGTTTCCGTTCTTGTTAGCAACAGCAAAGCAAAGCAAAGAGTTTTCTACAGCCGTAAAATTAAAAATGTGTTTTATACAACAACTAATATGATGTACAGAACAGTCTCGATAGTAGAATACCTTAAAATAATACCATTTTCACATATATGTGAGGTAAAAATGTTACAGGCTTTACTGTTCATTTCGAAGACTCAAATCACCCATACATGTTTAATATATATAATGTATATGAAGTAGGAAAGAAACAAAGCAGTTCACTATTGCACTCTATTGTCACCGTTGCACAGTAGTGTAACATCGTCAATAAAAATTAAAGAAATCAATTCTAACTTACTTACATATTAGTGGTCACTCATATTACTTTCGTACTGCCACAATGTGCATAGCAACAACAAAATTCATATAAAATCTGTCTCGGAATATTTTAATTTTTCCACCCTAATTAGCAGCAGCTAAGCAAGGCAATGATCTTTGATTATTACAAAGCAATATGTGTGGATACGTGAGCCACATGAAATGTTGTGTGAGTGAAATCTAATCTCTCGTTAGTTTGCTTCTTATTTCATAAATGAGTAAATTTTATATTCGCTCACGAATCAGTACAATCGGTAAAGCATTTTTTATCTTTCTCTTACTCATGCGTAGCAATAATTCAAAATGACAAATTGGTTCGAAAAATGGAAGATTAAAATTAATGAACAAAAAACGGTCCAAGTCATCTACACAACCAGAACAAAATACCAACCACTAACCCTGCAACTCAATCAAACAAACATTTCAAATGTAAGCGCAGCAAAATACTTAGGAATGTACATTGACAGCAAACTTACATGGAAGTACCACATAGAAAAAAAACGAGACCAAATAAAAAATAGATTTCGACAACTATATTAGCTTCTATAAAAGAACTCAACACTATCTATTGACAACAAAATACTAATTTACAAATCCGTAATAAAACCAATCTGGACCTACGGCATCCAACGCTGCTAAAACGACTAACATTGAAATCATTCAAAGGCAACAATCTAAAATTCTGAGAACAATAATGAATGCAGACTATTACATCCGTAATGACGACATGCACGACAGCGTTGGCATACCAATGGTTATCGACGAAATAAAAACAATTAGCAGAAACCACCATATAAAACTGGCAGCCCACTTAAACAACAAAGACATCAACAACCAACCAATAGGGAAACTGACCCAAACTAGGCGGATTCAACGAAAAAGTCCAGTAGATAACACCTAGCGCCTTATAAAACCGATTAGAATACGACGATTGCAATTACAAACACGAAACAACGCTATTGTATATATATTAAAACAATTTTTTTTTTTTTTTTTTGAATTATCACATAAAAATAAAAAATGTATATAGTGTCTAGATTTTGATAGAAAATATAATCAAAGGGAATCAAATTAAATAAAGAAAAACTGGCCTATTTTGACTGTGGTTGAAAATTAAACAAAATAAAATTAAAATTAAAATTTTTATGTATATTTTTTTTTAAACGAATAATTTCAAACTAATAACAACGCTATCACATCTCCCCTGTGTGCGAATACAGTGTTTTACTTTTTTGTCTGATTTAGGAAATTTTTACTAGACATTAATATTCACATGCATAACATTTGTCATTACACATACTTTTTGTTTTCTTTGCACTGTATTTCACTAATTGCGCCTTAATTGCCGGCAGCTGCTGTCAGATGGCTAGCCTGTGTGTCGCATTAAAGCATTTTCTACCGCAATAAAAAAAAACTTTATAAAAAAATATATTCTAGTAAGTAAATAAATAATAAAATGTGTAGAAATAACTAGAAAGGCAGGGCTATAGTTGGGCTAAACCGACTGTAGACCGCTGTACCCAATCCAAAACTGAATATATTTTTTTGTTGCTTTAATATTTTGTATTCATTACGTAAGGATCTCTCAAGAAAAATAAGTTCTTTTTTTTTAGTAGAAGCCATTTTTCGGCCGATCGTTCCTATGGCAGCTATATGTTATAGTAAATCGATATTTATCATATTCGGGAATATAATTGGATGTTACTTAAAATAATCAAATCCAAATTTTGGTACTGATATATTAATAAACAAAAAAGTTTTTTTTCAGTAAATGTTGCTTTTCGGTTGATTGTTCCTATGGCAGCTATATGATGTAGTAAACCGATATCCATCACTTTTAGATATGTGATTAGCCATTAGGTAAAACTATTAAATACATAATTTGGTAATGATATCTTGAAAAACAAAAGGGTTTTGGTTATTAATGTGGATTTTCGCCTGATCGTTCCTATGGCAGCTATATGTTATAAGTCGAATATCGAAAAAAAAAATAACCTTGTCACGCCTATGGATTGGGCGTGCCAAATTGAGCGCCTTTAAGAAACCTTTTGTAAGTTTGCCGGTATCAATAGCCAACCATCTTCTCTCATGGACTTTGCCCATGTAGTTTCTGATCCAGAGACTGACCCCTGCAGAGCTTACTGGGATTATGGGTTCAGGACCCACAGGTTTATTGGTTGCACCGATTCCGGCTAGTTCATCAGCCGCTTCGTTGCCACCAATGCCTTTGTGGCCTGGAACCCATAGAAGAGAAACTACATTACATTTAGAAATATTGTTCAGTCTACTCTTGCAGTCAAGAACAAGCTTAGAGGTAACTTGGACATTGTCCAGGGACGAGAGTGCCGCCTGGCTATCGCTGAAAATGGCAATATTGTGTCTGCGTTTCTTGTTCTGCCTGATCCAGTCTGTTGCCTGAGAAATAGCGTAGATTTCAGTTTGAAAAACTGTAGCTAGAATCCCAAGTGGGTAAGACTCCTTCGATAAGTCGTTGAGGAACCAACCCACGCCAGTTCCTTCTGGTGTGAGGGAGCCGTCAGTATAGATTACAATTGCGAAGCTATCAAGGAGTTCCTGTGGTTGAACCCATATTTCTCTTTGTATGAGCACCACTTTGTAACCTTTCCGCAGGGAAACTGTCAGCGTAGGAAACTATCTATCAAACTTTTCCAATATTTTACCATGTCTGAATTCATCTACGGAATTCCAGACTTCGTTACGTCAAATCACCACGAATTATGCTACCTTCGATTTTATTGACAAGATCGTGAAGGCCGGAGCCACATGATTTTCCTCTCTGATAAGCGTGCTTGTTCATGTTAAGAGGATTGCGTTTAAGAACCCTTGATCTAATTTACAGATCAACTGTTCGCTCCAGACCCTTTGGAAGGAATGATGATAAACTAATGGGTCTAAAACTTTTTGGGGGATTGTAGATTTTGGTATGAAAGCTAGTCTGACCTCCAAGCGGATGGCACAAACCCGTGTGGTAAACGTGCCTTATAGATATGTTTTAGCGAGTGCACTAGTCTGTCTTCGCCCTTTTTCAACATTGCTGGTAAAATCCCATCGCAACCAGGCGACTTGAAGTCTTTAAACACTGATGGAACATACCTTGTGGATTCAGTTGAGATCACTTTTCTAGCAATGAACCAATCAAGCCTAGTGGCAACTTGAACCTCAGATGTCAATCATTCATTCTGTTCCACCGTTACTACCTGGTTTCCCTGGAAGTGCGTGTTAAGCAGCAGTTCATTATTTTCACCTTTTGTGTTCGTGTATGAGCCGCAGGCTTTTTGAAGCTTACCAAGCTTGGCTGATGGATCTTTTTGCAGGATTCTCCTCAGCCTGGCTGCCTGTCCTTTTCTTTCTAGCTCAGGACAAAAGTTTACGTACGAGTTACGCTGGGCGTATCTCAGTTTGTACTTGTACATCTTATATTCATCTCTGTAAGAATCACAGTCAGACTCCTTCTGAGTCTTGAGGGCCCCATTTAGGAGTTTGCGGGTGCTCTTGCGAAAGGAGGTAAGTTCTGAGTTCCACCAGGGTACTGTCTTGCCTGCTCTTTCTTTCATTGTTTTCAATAATGGCTGCACCCATTGCTTTGGATGACACCTAAATCGAAGCTATGTTTCGTAATCTAGCGGGGATATTGGGTATCCGAGCATCTATTACGTCAGCATTTACGTTTTCCTAGGACTTCTTCCAGCGGGTGTTACCAATGGTTTAACCCGCTCTCAAAATCTCAGGTATCTGTGATCTGAAAGAGACACTGTATTTAGTACTTTACAGTCGTAGATGGCAATTGACATATAATTGTTGGTAAGCGTCAAATCAATAACTTCCTGTCTTCGTCATCATCATATCATATTATCATAAGATATTTTCACCGCGACCAAGTCCTGTGTGCAGAACTGTCTCAGAGGACAGTGCTCCAAGTAATCATAACAAAGCCACAGATGCGTTTGTTGTGCACCCATGGCTCTTGTATTAAGACTTCTTGTGGATTTGTCTGCAGTTGCGCAAAGCTACTATTTACTAAGTAAAGTATTAGCTGCTTTGCTATGCTGCAAATTATCTGAGTAATTATGAGACTGGTCATTAGTATAATTACCCTAAGTTCTTACTAGTTACTAGGGAAGCTTTGATGCGACCCAGAAACAGGTAAGGACGTAAACCACACTTCTCTTAAAGTATCTTGGCTGATTATTCATCCAATGCACTGCTTTCACCAGCTTTGGATGTTTAGCCTTATCAACAGTGAACCAGTTTCTGCCAATAGCTGGTATTTGGGCAACTTTTCTATCAGCCAGTTTGAAGGATCGACCGTTCATGCATCGTACTTGTGTAGTATTCTACACAACTTTCGTACCCTCAAAAGTTGGAGCATTAATCTCCATTAATGACTTCCAAGGATGTCCTTCAACTCCGCCTCTTTGACTGTTAGTCATTTCACCAGTATCGTTGGAAGCTCTGATCACCGCAGGTTGGAGACTTGCTGCTAACCCAGCATAGTTGGGTGGCTGCGGCTCATCTGTCGGATTATTCGAGCGCTCCGAATCACTTAGTCTTTTCAGTATGGTCAGAAGACCAGTCTCCATGCTCATGAGTATTTCCAAAGCTGTCGCATTAGAGTTGGAAGATGAAAGTTTTGGTTTCTTCCTCTTTCTCTTCTGAGAATTTGCGTTGCCCACGCTGTTAGTGGCCTCATTCTCTGGAAAGGAGGAGTCAACATCCTCTCTAGATCGTTTGCTGCTAACAGCTATCGGGGTCGACGATTGCTCAACAGCGTCACTAGCCTTATGCGAGGCTAGGGTCGGCTTTGCGGCCTTCTTCTTACGCTGTCGCTTTGTGGATTTCCCTCGTGCTGGTGCTTCAATGGTTGTGGAAGTCTTTCGAGTCTCTCTGTAACACCTGGCCGCCAGAGCCGTAATGCAGCTGGTTGTCAAAACTGGGTCAAGTCCGGATGTTAAGCCGTCCTGTACCTGGTTTTGCCTTTCCAGCTGCGATTTTAGAGGTTTAATCTACGATACCGGCTCATTCTCCAGTAGAAGACACTCTAACGATTCCGACAGAGTGTCCTCTACACCTAACATAGTGGATACGACATCCTGGGTAGTCCCGCTATCTACGCCCAATGATGTCAGGGCCTGCACATCCGTCGCCGTGGCCACTGACGAGTCAGTGAGAGGATTACCAGTTGCCTGGTGACTTCGTGCAGAGTGACTATTAGTCGGTGTGTCCATCATTGTTAGACCGTTTTTTATTTCTGGAGCAACCCCATAGTGTTTTTGACCTAACCGCCAGGTTAGTGTAGACTCTCCACCACTACCTAGATGTCACTAAGACCATTCAGGATACACGATTTGGACAACTTTTGGCTTCAGTGAGCTGCATAGTACCTACGGCTGACATGCCACTGGCTCTTAAGAGGCTCACCTAATAGGACCCCTCATAGCGGCGAGATTGTTACAATCGAGCGGGAGTTGGAGCATTTACTAAACCTTTCCCAGTTTGTGTATTTGTGTAATCTATACGGTATATCTTTTCAGTGAGGAGTATGTATATCGAATATAAATATGTATGTGGTCCGAAATAAACGGATGCTTAGACCCCCCAATTGTTTCGTATTTTTTTTTAATTTAAGAAAATTAATCTCCCTTAACGCGTTTATGAATGTTGGCTCACTAACTTTGTTAGCTATACTTAATTGATTAGTTAGTATAAAATCTAAAAGCGACTCACCCCTTTTGTTGGTGTTTGTGCTGACCCAAACTGTATTGTGGGCATTTGCATCACAGCCTATAAATATAACTTTCGTTTTTGGAAATAAGCGGACGCTAGGATGACGTTTTTTCCAACATCCTCGTTTTGTACCTCTCATAGTATTGCTACCGTGTCCGCATTTAGGTGTTCTGTAATAAGAAGGTGAGTAATATTTTTGTCTATAATAATGACAGCTGTCTGTGCTCTCGTATCATAGATAAAATACAGTTTTTTGGGGTCAGGCCGCAGATATTACCAGCCCTAATTCAGGGCTCCTGGTGGAGGCTCAATTCGCAATTATCATGCTAAGCTCTTCTGACGCTGCTTTCGTATGATGTAGATTTGCTTGGGTGCACCTGATCATGTGGAAGTTGTTGAGATGTGCTGGCTGTCGTCAAGTCAAGTCGTTTCCGCCGACCTCTGTCTTTTGATATTGTACCGCTTGTACCATTGCTATTGCTTAAACCCGTCTTGAGTAAGAATTTCATCCTCTTACGGGCTGCACCATATAGTCTTTTCTTCTTCTCTACGTCATTCATTTGGACCTTGCTGATTTTGTTAATCAGCTGGTTGTTGTCGGCTGTGATTCCTCTTGATGTTCATAGCGTATCATCAGAAGTTTGTACCGTCTTTTCAGTACATAACTAAGGCTGTTCAACCACCGTTGTGGGGGCGTGTTAATCTTAGGATTTAAAGCATTTTGGATAGCTTCCACATCAGTAGATTTAATAGAATTCATGTTTTGGTCCCACAAGTATTAAGGGAAAGAAAGCTCCGCTACACCTAGCATTGCCTTAGAAGAAAAGCATAATGGAAATTAAAAGGTCTTGCTGGGCACCTCAAGTTTGCATTTTAGAGATCTGATAACACACTGATCATCCAGCCTTCTGCATATGCTGTTGAACCTTGGCTTGGGGGTTTATTCAGTTTTTGCAGGTACGGATCTGAACTGCTAATTTCTGAGAGAGGACGCACAGTCTAGCCTCGAAGTTTTTAGCTCCGATTCAACCTTACATCTATATACAATTCATTCCCCATTGTTCGAGCACTAGTTTGTACTCTAGCCGTCTTAAGGGCAGTGATGAGCCAAGACTGCGATCAGCGAACTAATTTTTAATAATTAATATAGCGCCAGCTACATTTCGAAATATATATATATGTATATATATGTGGGTTTATGTTGATGTCTAGTGTGACAAATTATGTGAAATTTAATACTATTGACAAGAGTTGAACATAAAAGTGTTGAATAAGATAGGATTTCTCTACGTCGTACGAGTATGAGATATTTTGTTTAACTTTGATGACTTGGTATGGCCCCAAAAACTTAGGCTTAAGCTTGAGTCCGCTGCCGAACAGTGTTCCCTTGATGACTAATTTATCGCCCACATTGTACCGTCTATAGTTTTAGGATATGGCTTTTTGCTTTGCCTCGAAGTCGTCATTTCTTTAGTGATCAATTCATGTAGTTGTTGATCATTGCTGGTTTGCAACTATACCAAACGCTCAAACGGTGTAGTGTCTATACTTCTTGTAGTACAACGTGTGTTCCAAAGTAAACAGGACTTTTAAAAAAAAGACAGAATAAATAGTTTTTTCGGCAAAATCAATTTATTTTATTCAAAATAGTCTCCTTCTGCTTTAATACAGCGTTTTGCACGGTCCAAAAGCATGTCGAACGAGTGTTTTAGCTCGTTGCCCGGTATGGCCGCCAGTATGCCGGTGCAAGCCTTTTGAATGGCCTCTACGTCTGCATAACGCTTTCCTTTCATCGGCAAATGCATTTTTCCGAAAAGGTAGAAGTCGCACGGTGCCATATCAGGTGAATACGGGGAGTGGTTGATGGTTAAAATGTGATTTTTGGTCAAATAGTCGGACACAAGCGTCGATCGATGAGACGGCGCATTATCGTGCAACAAACGCCAACTTCCATCTTCGCGATATTCGGGCCGAACACGTCGAATACGGCGCACCAAACGCTTCAAAACTCCAAGGTAGAATACCGCATTAACGTTTTGGCCGGGTGGAACAAATTCTTTGTGGACAATACCCTTGGAATCATAAAAACAAATCAGCATTGTCTTCACTTTTGACTTCTCCAGGCGCGATTTTTTGGGTTTCGGCTCGTCCGGCGCCTTCCATTCAGCACTCTGGCGTTTCGTTTCGGGATCATATTGAAAACACCACGTTTCGTCTCCAGTCACAATCTTGTAAAGGAAGTCCGGGTCTTTTTTTGCCTCTTTAATGATGTCCTTCGAATGTTGAATTCTGAGCAATTTTTGGACGTCAGTCAATTTGTGCGGAACAAACCGTGCACACACCTTTTGTAAGCCCAAATGTTCGGTCAAAATGCGATAAATCGATGTTTTGGAGATGTTCAATTCTATTTCCATGAATTTCAATGATGATTTCGGCTGATTTTTTATGAATTCACGCACAGTTTCGATGGAATTTTCGGTGATCACGGATTTTGGTTGGCCCACATGTTCATCGTCATTTATGTCCTCACGACCACTTTGAAAACGTTGAAACCACTCGTGCACTCTGCTACGGGATAGGCAATCATCGCCATAAACTTGTTTCATCAATTGAAACGTTTCGGTAAAAGTTTTACCAATTTTAAAACAAAATTTTATGTTGGCTCTTTGTTCGAAGCTCATTTTCGCACCGATGACAAAAACATACTGACACTTAAAACGCAATAACCTCACTTCCAATAGATGAAATGTCATGAAATTTTTACTGGAAGTCGATAAACGATAGCAGATTCTAACGCACCAGTTGACATATAGATGGCGCCACTAGAGGGCGCTAGATTCAAAAAGTCCTGTTTACTTTCGAACTCACCTTGTAGTAGTAGTAGTAGTTCTTTATTTTTCAATTTCTTTTGCTTTTTGTTCATTTTTCTCTCATAAAATTTCACTCTTAAGAACAATGAGCTTATAATACCAGTGCCCTGTCTGTTGTTGGGTGTGTGCAGGTATTCTTCCATCGTCATATACGGCTTTGCCAGTTCAGTCACATCAGGTCCAACAGTTCCACTTTTGCTTTAAAGATATTCGCGATATCTTGTATGCCCAGATTGTTAGTAAAATTGCTATTATCCTCTAGCTGGTAGCTTAATTCTCGGTAATAATTCCTGGTGGTACTATTTCTCGCTTGTATTATATGCTTGACTTTTCTATCTTGTTCCCACTTCAGGAGTACTTCTTCATGTATTTTTATTCAGGTACCGGTGTCCTCTGAAATCCACGTAACGTTGTATTTATCTGCTAAACTCTCCCATTTCTCGAAGAATTGCGACCTTGTTTGTATCAGATAGCTCGTGAAAGTTCTTGGTAGTCTGTCTTCAATTAGATTCATTGTGTATCTTATATATCCAAAGTGCATCGAAAGAGCGTACGTATACATTGAGGCGAGATTTGTTTCCAGGGCGATAGCGTAATTAGGCGGAATTGATGGCAATTTGAATATTTATTTTTAATATAATATGTTTGAAGTCTTTCTAAATCTTCAAATTCGTCCCATCCCTATACCTATGCTGCGTAGCACGTTATAGCCCTTGCTGTTGCCTCAAATAGCTTATACTTTGCGCTATTGTCAACATTTTTCTTACTTAAGAATATGTTCCATGAACTATATATGGCTTTTTTCGCGCCCTTTAGCTTAAGTGATACATTATTTTTGAAATTCATATCCGCTGTGAGGGTGACTCCTAGATATTTAAACTCCTTGACCACTTTGATAGGCTCATTGTTCAGGTTCCATTTGTCTGCTGCAGTCATGCTTCCTCTTCTATTTTTTACTTTCATTATTTTTGATTCATTTGCATTTATTTTTATATTTCAGATTTCGCTGTACGCGTACATCTTTTTTATCATATCTTGCATCATTTTCGGGCTGTCAGTTAGGATCACCATATCATCTGCGTACATAAGTACTTTTATCCCTTGGTACGCGAATATGACTCCGCCTGGTAATATATCGACAATGTCGTCAACAAACAGCGAGAACAATAATGGGCTCAATCTACAGCCTTGTTTTACGCCCGTATTCGTCTGGAACCAGTCGGATAGGTTTTCACCATCCCATACTGCTGTTTTATTTCCGCTGTAAAGGTTTTCAATGATATTTATAATTTTGGATGACAGGCCAGAATTACACAGCTTTAGTATTAGGCTCCTGCAGTCTATCATGTCAAACGTTGCCTTAAAGTCTATGGAGAATAGATACAGTTTTTATTTTTTCTCTATGTGTTCTTTCGCCACTGCTGATAAGGTGAAAAGGCTGTCCACTGTTGAATAGTGCTTCCTGAAACCTGCTTGGAATTCAGTTAGTCGGTTATTCTCAATTACCCATGTTGTGAGTCTTTCCAGTATTATCGTGGTAAAGATTTTCATTCCGCTGTTCAAGAAAGATATCCCTCTGTAGTTACCTGCCTCGTTGGGATTGCCTTTTTTATAAATAGGATATATAATGTTTTCTAGGAAGCTCGTCGGCGCCTGCCCTTTTTCATATATGTAGTTATACGCGCGTTTTAGCAGTCTTACGAACGAACTTGCATACTTAAAACATTCAGCAGGTATACGGTCCGCACCTGGCGCTTTGTTCGACTTACTTTGTTTAATCGCGGCCTGTACTTCAACCAGTGATATAGGCGCGTCCAGCTTTGCGTCATCAATCTTCGGCAGTGCGTAACATATTCTGGTTGCTAGGTGGATTTCCAGTAGCAGGTTCTTAAAACGGTCCGTCAATGCTTGTGAGTCGGCTTTTAATGTTTTATTAATTGTCTGCCCACTTAATTTTCTAGCCGTTGCCCAAAAAGTCTTGCTGTCCTTGATGGCACCTATTTCGTGATCCATTCTTCTGTAGTATCGCAATTGGTTTTGGCATAGGTTTTTAAACTGCCGGTTCATTACCTGGT